>CM033634.1:35244472-35342260 GCA_019453435.1 Rhinogobius similis | reverse complement strand
TGAAGCAGAAATAACATTATGGCTATATTTATACAGTGCAAATAATAGGAACGCTGTCATAGGGCTGTAAGTGTGCAGAAACTAACCCAGAGAGGCAAGCAGCAGAGCATCTCATTTTACCTGTGCCAAATCCCAAACTTCTTGTGTTACTCCTGTAAAATGAGCTGCATTAAGTCTTATCCCAAGGACATATGCATAAATACATACAGTTAAAGAATCTGGAGAGAGTGTGCAGAGGCAGTCCTTCCCTGCAGGTCGGCTCTGCTAAGCTGTTTAACTTGGCAAAAACATAGCATTCGCAAAAAGAAGTTTAGATGAGACACAAGATCTATAGGGAGAGAGTGAAAGCGTGAGGATTCCTCATAGGCTACACCTGGTTTTTGACGACGAGGTGGCTTAAGGACTATGTTTGCTAATTAGAAATCAAACCTACAAAGTGTATTGAATGCTGCTGAGGGTTTGCTTGGGTGTCCCAAAATAATTAGTGGGAAAGTAAATATTTCATGAACTGAAAAGGCTAAAGCATCGGAGGTTGTTTTTCATGGGATGACTTGACAATGTATGCACTTTACTTATATACAGCATAACTTTGTCTTTGTAAAGGACCACGTTATACCAAAATGGATTTCAGCTTTTTGACCTTGTTCCTAACATTTTCCTAGATTTGTGCGTTGGCATTGACAGTGGAGATTTGGAAGTCTCCTGTGCTGTTTTTAATGGACAGTTAAAGGCTCATGGTCAGTTTTTCTTTTAACGATATGGAGCAAAGTCAAGAACTATTTCAGTACATTAGTTTGCAAACCCCTTGTGACACTTCATTACAATAATAAAACCTCATAATTTCACAGCCAATCTAAATTGTGGGAGAACTCACTATCTGCTCATGGACCAGAGCGTGAAACCTGTGTAAAACTGAAGCCTTTGACCGCTGCAGTTCACCTGCTGCCATAGTGGCGGCTGGTAAGCTGTTGTTTTGTCACCCCCCCCATAAAGGTGGGGAAGTAAGTTCTGCGATCTGGCGTCACATATGAGGAGACGCTACACATTTTGCGTCATCTAGAACCACATAACAATTTATTTTCTCTACAAGGGGCCTGGGTGCCCACATCTGAGGTCATTATACTGCCATAGTGGTACGACAGAAAAGTATAACACATTACAGTTTCAGATTCAAGATGGCTGCCAACACACGGGGAAGTTCAGGTGACAACTCTCCAAATACAAAGCGATCGCCAAGGTAAAAATTCAGTCAAATTTTCTGGTTGATTTTTGTTCAGATAAGTATGTAAGTGTTCAATATTTACTTTGGAAGTCAAATCTTCCAAAAATCAGTAAATATTACAATTTACTCATTTAAGCTAAACATGTGATGTCCACGGATGTGGACAGAAGGATTTAGTTTTATTAAAATGCTTATATGTTAGCATAAATGTTAGCAACATAATGTGTGAATGAAATTGTTTTTTGGGATGATTTTGGTAGAAAATATTTTTTTATTACAGTACAAACAGATACAGCTTTATAAGTTTATAAGTTTTATAAATAAATGTACAAGTCCCTCCATAACCTGGCCCCTTCCTACCTCACCGACCTACTCCGACCGTACTGTCCCACCCGCCGCCTCCGCTCTGCCGACACCCACCTCCTCACTCCCATCTACCCGCACTTTTAAGCACGGACCTTGGGGACCGAGCCTTCGCCACTGCTGGCCCGCCACTCTGGCCCGCCCTCTGGAACTCCACTTCCACACACCCATCAGGAACTTCGGACTCACTACAGACATTCAAATCACTCGCTTAAGACCCACCTCTTCAAACTGGCTTTTGTGTAAATTGATGTTGTTTTGTCTGTTTTTATGTAAAAGCGATCTTTGAGAATTGTCCAAGCGCTATACAAGTTTGGATGTATTATTATTATTATAGATAATAATAATATTATCTATATTTTATTTGATTTTTCTCATGATATGTTTTTCCAGAAGCGATCTAAAGCTGTCACAAGCATTGTAGCTACTTTGGTCATTTGATGGAGACAACTACTGAGGTTGGGAAGATTTGTCAGACACCGATGATCCTGTGGGGGATCCTGTAGAGATATCAACCGTCACGACAGGAGCAAAACGCAGCAGTGAGGGAGGACGTAGTGAGTGGAGTGTGAGGACCTATTCCACAGTCCTCCGAGAGAAGCATAGCAGGGGCGTAAGGGCTTGCATGGCGACTTACCCATGAATTTGAAGGATATCACGTTCAAATCGTGACATTGCCAGATCATGCACTGCCAAACATTGCTCTCGGGCACATCAGGATGAGGCTGATATTCCTGAAAGAGACATCACCCAGGACCAAGCCATCAAGAACACTCCAACAAAGGACGTGGGATGTGATGGAGGGCCTCTAAGCTAACTTTCACCCAATCTGGCCCAGTTTGAACATGGGAGAGGAAGCTTTGCAGGGACAGAGAAGGGTGGACCCCCACTGGACTACACATAGAACAGTATATTGATAAAGATTAGAGGTGAAAATGATTGCCCAGATTGCATGCTCTAATGCTAGAGTCACTGGCTAGAAGTGGGGACTACCCCAACACATCAACTGATGCAATGCATCATTTTATTGGTGCCTGTATTTTGATGTCCTGCATACCATATCCTGCAATCAGGATGTACTGGTCAAAAGCCTTGCAATTCCCTGCCATCACTGAAAAATTCCCATGAGACAGATTTTGACAGACTGAGGAGTTTACTGAAAGTGCTCATTGATGATGATGTCCCAGAGGATCTGAGAAAGTGCTTGAAGTCAGTTCTGGAAAGTGAGGCCTTTTCTGAGATCGCATTCTGGAAGCGCTGCCAAATCTCAGGCTCAACCAGAATGCGTTTCCATCGATGAACAGATGATTCCATTCATGGGAGCATGTCCGTATCGGCAATACCTGTCAATGAAACCGAATCCAGTCGGCATGAAAAACTTTGTTTGTGCAACAGCAGATGGTATTGTGCTGGACTTTGACATTTATCAAGGTGCAAATGCACTCCAAGAGCAGGTTGAAGAATCAGAGGATCTGGGTTTGAGAAGCTTGGTGTTCTTGACGTCTGTCTCAAACTCTACACCCTAATACACATGTTTACTGTGATCGGTTCTTCACATCCATCCAAAGTGTGGAACACATGCTGAAGAAGCAAATGTATGTAACTTGTACAGTTATGAAGAATAAGGTCGCTGAAGCAGTGCAGAAGCTGCCAACTGACAAGAAAATGAAAAAGGATGGAAGAGGTACCTTAGCAGAAGTTAGCACTGAGGATGGAAAGATTGGCGTGGTAAAGTGCTTTGACAATAAACCAGTACCGATGATATCTGCTGTACATGGTAGAGAACCAGAAGACACCTGCCGGAGGTGGGACAAAAAACTGAAACAACATGTGACCATCTCACGACCGAGTATTGTCCGTGAATATAACTCCAAAATGGGTGGAGTTGACCTTGTGGATAGAATGATGAGTTATTATCGCATGAGTGGTCGTACCAAGAAATGGACACTGCAAATGCTAATGCATTCAATCAACCCAATCAACCCCCCCCAAAAAAGAGAAATTACTAATGCATGCCATGCAAGACTTTGGGTCCTAGGAGGTTAAGGTGTCTTTATTGTCTCCCAAGGGGAAATTAGTTTTGCAGCACAGCTCAACATAAAAGGACAATGTAAAAATTATATAACATGCAGATACAAATAATAATACAGACACAAAAACGCACTTCCCTCAAAGTGCAAAATAGCAGCTTAAATCACAAATGTGCAAATGTCCACTGTGCAGATTTACCAAGTGCTAAGTGCCATTAAGGTGCGTCACGGCTGTCGGGATAAATGTAGTTCCCAGCCTTTTAGTTTTATAACTAGGAACTCTGTAGCGTCACCCAGAATGCAAAAGTTCAAACTGTGCCTTAAGAGGATGGTCCTGGGAACTAGTAATGGCTCTAGCCTTTCTCTGCACCTGCGTCGTGTGTAGGTCTCCTGGCTGAGCCTGTCGTGGGCAAGTCAAAATTTGGCTATACTCACTTCAGGTGTATTACCTAAAGCAGTGATTCCCAAAATGGGGTCCGGGCCCCCTTGGGGGGTCAGGGGCACTGCAGGGAGGCCCTCAAAGTTGTCCACACAAGAAGCATGAAATAAAATTGAGCTTGAATATCAGTTATTATAATATATATTCTTCCATGTACTACTTTAAATGTTTAAAATGTTTATAAATGTAAGAAGAAAAACAAGGCTGACCCAGACCCAAAACAGGTACATTAGGTACAAAATCATCTGGCTCCAGTAATCCTAACCAAGCCAAGCACAGACATCTGGAGGTGGGTCCCTGGGCACTGCACAGCAGCGACCACTGCTCCTGAGGAGATGCCAGAGGCATTGAAGGATGGATCAAATACAGAGGATAGACTTCCTTACTGGGACAATGAAGTGTACCATAATCTTGACCTAACACATACAGTCATGCCCAAAAGTGTTGGCACCCCTGAAGTTTTTTCACAAAATGATGTACTTCTCCCCTGAAAAGTGTTGCAATTACACATGTTTTGCTCTACAGAAGTGTATTTCCTTTGAGTGTATTGGAACAACATAAAAAAGAAAAATTGACATAATTTCACACAAAACTCCAAAAATGTGTTAAAATTTTGAATGAAAAACTTTGTTTCAACCCGCCTGGGGGCAAGTAACAGCTGTGGACAATATAAAAAGCACACCTGAAAGCAGATAAAAAGGAGAGAAGTTGACTCAGTCTTCACATTGTATGTCTGTGTGTGCCACACTAAGCATGGAAACAGAAAGAGGAGAGGAGAACTATCTGAGAACTTCAGAACAAGTCTAGTCTGTTCTAGCTTTAGTCCTGGCCCAAATCTGTGCAAAAATGTGGATTCAGTGTCATTTTTTGTCGGGTTCACCTGTCATGACGTTCTGATGGCAAAGGCAAAAAAACATTCTCTTTTTAAACGTGGCTGGGTTGCTGCATAAGCAGGTCCTCTTTCCATCGCTGCTGAGGTGGGATGAAGTAAGACAGTCATTTGGAATTTCTTAAAAGATCTTTAGGTTTATGGAACACCAAGAGACACCAAATATTGGACACTGAAAGATGAAAGAAAGTTTGATTCTGATGAGAAAAAATGTAACCTTGATGGTCCTGATGGTCCAAGTCCAGATCCACTTGAGATGTTTTCTATGCTCCACAGGGAGGGGGCGGACGGCAAGGTTTACAAAAATGGGGCACAGTTCCAGACAGTAGATGTCCTTCATGAGGCCGTCCTCACCACCTGGAGAAATGTTCCCTCTCACCTCCTGGAAAAACTTACGTCAAGCAGGCCGAAATTAAGGTTTGAAGGGATCAACAATAACAGTGGAGCTACTAAATTCTGAGTTTATATTTGGGACTTTGATTTCTGTTTTGAGGGTTTCGGGCTTGTTTTTGGCGGTGTCCTAAACTTTTGATCAGTTGCGGAACAGACTATTTCAGTTTAATTGTTGTTTACTGAAACTTTTCTTTGTCTCACTTCCATTTCTTGTTGCTTATTGAAGCTCTACTTGAACCTTGTTAAAATCCAACCATGAAAAAGTGACTTTTTTCAACTGTGTCTTAAACCTTGAACTCAGGACAAATGTTCTCCTCTGAGCAGTGCAGTAATGTGGCGATCATCAGCGCACACTATGGCCCCATAGGATGCTGAGTACAGAGCAGTGCAGTTACACAGTCTATATTGGGCACTTTGTAGGCCTTCATCCATTATTGATGCATGATAGAATTTTGAATTTAATTTATAGCAGGTAAATTTGAAAGCTGAGGGGGGATTTGGGGTGTTTTAGATCAACAAATTCAAATTGTATATTTAATATTCATTCATTCATTCATTCATTTTCTACCGCTTATTCCTGTTAGGGTGTGATGGTGACTGAGCCTATCCCAGTGACTTTGGGCCTTAGGGCAGCGGGTACACCCTGGACAGTGGCCAACTTCGTCGCAGGGCTGACACAGAGACAGAGACATTGACAGACAACCATTCACTCACATTCACACACTATGGGCAATTTAGAGTTCTCAATTAACCTACACAGTCATGTCTTTGGACGGTGGGAGGAAGCCGGAGAACCCGGAGAGAACCCACGGTAACACGGGGAGGACATGCAGACTCCACCCAGAGAGATCGTGTGATGTTAGGGGTGGTTCAGAATTGAAAAACCACGATATTGGGGTGGTCTGGGATTCAACCACGATCTCCTTATTGAGAGGCAGAAGCTCTAGCCGCTTCTGCCACCGTGCACCCCGTATATTTAATATATTTTATGAAAATACAATAGGCTCATGGCAGGCCCTCCACGCAAAAGTTACATAGTGCACCTTTAATCATACATGACTATGGGCTGTACTGTCCTCTGCTCCACTCACAGTAATCAGCTATAATTTGGTTTAGGTAGAATTAAAAATAACAAAAATGTATACCATCACAGTGTTAAATTGTGTTCAAATCAGAGTCATGGTGTTTTTATCCTCCAAAGCTTTCAATTTTAACATAAAGACTGACTCAAATCCAGCAACACTTCTGTGCAATATTCATTTAATTCTGTGACCTGCTTACGTTTCCTCTGGACGCCTCTGGATAAAGTAACCTGTCTGTCATGTTTAGATCATAAGACTATGTTTTAAATAAGGCCTAATGAGAATTTACAGTTAACTTTGTACTAAGGATGTCATTGATTAGACTGTAGCACTGACACAAGAAGACAGTCTTCTTTAACCTAAATAACCTCTCCGTCAGTGGTCATTATTTTTCATTCTTCCAATTTTCACTTGGGATTATTCTGTGCGCATAAAGCACTTAACGTTAAATTTGCATGCGGTTAATTTGCATATCAACACACGTGAAAATTGTGTAATTAAAATTAAACTTTGTAGACGCGCTGTGGCGTTTGCTCTGATTGGTTTATGGTTCTTTCACTGGTGCTGAAGACAGAGGAATCTGAGAAGTCTGTGTCTGCCGCGCTGCTCACGCCGCTAACACGCAAAGACGCGCGGACACAAGTCAGATCCAAAATGAATGAGTTCAAATCAAGTTTTTTAACGTGAGTGCTGAGAGTTCGGGTTTGGGTCGATTAAATGCCCTAAAGTGTACAGTCTGGCCGTGGATAAAGTTTGTGTCTAATGTGATGGTTTGACTCCAGAGGCAATGATTGTAGTGGGACTACTTTTCTGTGCGTAAGGTGGAGGAGCGTCTCTGTGCCGACAGGTACAGCGTACTACCACCAAATCTTTTAGGGCTCCGTAGTAATGGGCCCTAACGCCTTACTTTCACCCCTGATAGGACGCGAAATGCGCAGCGGGTCTTCGCGGTAATTTGCGCTATTATAAACGCATCAGTTCGTCAGCTGTTTGTGCCCAAAACTGGATACGATTGGGGCTGGTCCAGAATAAAGACTGGATTAAAGTTTGTGGAATGTAGAACTTCAGTTCCCCCTGCGCCTTTGATTTGGCGCTATGTGCTGCTGATGATCAGGTGTATTCAGATGCATGTGTGTGTGGCTGGCGCCTCTCGCGCTTTTTCTCTCTTTCTCTCGTGCGCAACACAGATTTCCTCTGCGCGGAGGCCGTGGGAGTTGCGCACATGCGGCGCTTAGAGGGAACAGTGATCAGGACTGTCTTTTTTGGCATGAGCGCACACGTTTAGAGGTCACGAGGGCTGTAGTGCTGGAAAGACGCCTCGCCGTGAGTGTGTGTCCCTGTATGTTGTATGTGCCTGTATGTTGTGTGTGTCTCCTTCTGGCTCATGACAACAGCAGTTATTATGCTGAAGTAAGACATGTGCTAAAATTTAGTAAATTCTTGGTACAATTTTTTTGCCTGTAAAATCGCTTG
The DNA here is from genome assembly GCA_019453435.1 of Rhinogobius similis. Lineage (NCBI taxonomy): Eukaryota > Metazoa > Chordata > Actinopteri > Gobiiformes > Gobiidae > Rhinogobius > Rhinogobius similis. The sequence continues at coordinate 35,334,369 of CM033634.1, read as the reverse complement.
TATCTTTTTTCAATGTCAACATAAGTGTTTGCTTTCTTTCTGTAGGTGACATCTCTTCCCCGACCAGAGGCTCACACAAGTCCAATGTTAGACGTGCACATTTGTTTATTAATACAAAACTGAACAATATTTACAACTGTTACTTCTTTATTTGTAAAATTTAAGTTTTTGGGGTGTTAAAGAGTTTTTCCAGTGATCTGAATGGTGCTTCTTTATAGCAAACATAAACTCTGCATTTATTTTCAATGTCCGTGGGCATCATTTTGCATTGTAGGCATGTGCACCAAGACGGAGGACCTATGTTGAGGTGAGGTGGTCCTCTGTTGAGGTGAGGTGGTCCTCTGTTGAGGTGAGGTGGTCCTCTGTTGAGGTGAGGTGGTCCTCTGTTGAGGTGAGGTGGTCCTCTGTTGAGGTGAGGTGGTCATCTGTTGAGGTGAGGTGGTCCTCTGTTGAGGTGAGGTGGTCCTCTGTTGAGGTGAGGTGGTCCTCTGTTGAGGTGAGGTGGTCCAGGTGGAGCTGTGGCTTCTCTCTGCTGCATAATGTCCAGGGGACATCTGACAGAGGAGTGACCACCATCTGAAGCCCTTCTGCTGTCCTCCTGCTCGTGTCCACATATTCAGAGCTGAAGTCCTACAGAAAATCAAAGGTTTTATGCGGTTTATAAAGGGGCATTGAGTACATTGATCACTGCAAGATTTTCAGCAACACATATCACCACAAGATATTTGAGTGCACTCAATAGGCCAAAAGCAGAGTACAGCCTATGTACTGTAAAGTGCAAAAAATAACCAATTGTTTTACTAATAGTAGGCTGTAGCCTAACTTAAGAGGACAGAGACAGCAACTGGTATTATATTATAAGATGTATGTATAAGATGTATATAAGATGCAGTGTATTGTCCCAATGAATGATACCATTGACTTTATGGACAAAATAGGGAATTATGGGAAGTATGATAGCCATTGTACACAGCTGAGCAGTGAGTAAACAAACACTGTAAAACACTGGAGCCTAAGAGATAACGTGCTTTTATTTGTGGCACTTATTTGAAATATTACCTTAAAATATTTCAGTGATATAAACATTTTCACCTACAAAAAAAATCAGGGTACATTTCCCCTCAAATGTTGGTAACTTTTCAAATACAATCAAATATAGTTTGTCAAATTCGAAATGGCATGCATACAAGTGCCTTTTCTTACCTCCGCAAACATTTTGTCAATAAATGACCTCTGGAGCAGCAGATGAGTCTTCGGCTGTTCGCGCTTGAACAAGCACGCACATAATGAACACGCACCATACAGGATGCAGTTCCACTTAACGCCAGAGGTGGCAAACTAGTTCAAAAATTCTGCAACTTGCTCAACGCTCCTTTAAGCTAAGCTTAAGCTTAAGGCTGATTTTCTCTTAAACGATTGACTAAAACGTCCCCAATTTTAAGTGAAGATGTTTCTGAACCTTTGGAGATCAAACACTTAATCAAGTTATGTAGTTTTGGTCTCTGCTTCTGATTTACTCTAATTAAACGTGAGTAAGAATCTCTGCACAGTAAATGTAAATTGAATTAAAACCAAAGAGCAGGCCGTGCTTCGTATTCCGCTCTTGCTACAGTCGAGGGATGGCGCTGACACACTGTCAGTGGGGCTTTGTGATGGATAAGAGCTTTGTCCCAAAACAAACAACAGCATAATGAAGCGCTTTTGACTATTGGATTGGATCGATTTTAAGGTTCTTTTACTGTTTTTTAAATGTCTTAATGGTCTTGGGCCTTTTTATCTTTCAGAACTGCTTTTACTCCACACATTCCTCATGGGCCCTGTGCTCCTCTGGCAGCCATTTCCACATTCGGGACACACACTCACGGCGAAGCATCTTTGCCGTACTACAGCCCTAGTCTATGGAACAGCCTCAGAGAACTTTCAGGTTTAAAGAGCAGGCTCAAGACCCACCTTTTCAACTTAGCTTTTGATTTGCCTTCTCTTAGGTTTTTACCATCCCAGAGCATGACAGTACTTCTTTATCAGATAGTGGACAGAAAAGAAGAAATTAATAAAAATCCAGAGAGCCCAACAGTGGGCCCACTGAAGCTTTAGTAAGTTCGAAAAAAACAAACAAAAAAAAAACGATAGGAAGAACTGAAGGCTACTGCATGTGTCAAAATGTAGTTATATTTTGTATTTTGTTTGGAATAAAGTCAGTGTAGAGCCAAGGAATCTAAACCTTATAGAATGTAGAATAAACCGTTTATCCAGTGCCGCCGCTCCCATAACGCACATAACGCGCAGTTGGGCACCAAGTGCTCGGTGGGGCACCAGCTGCACCAGACAGTTTGGACTGAATTATAGAACAGACTATTTGTGCAGCAGCTAAAGTGCAAACAAACAGGCGCCTACAGCAGGCTTTTGTTCTGGATCATTTCAGAACAAATAGGACTCACACGCTGTCTCTCTCTCTCTCTCTCTCTCTCTCTCACACGCTGTCGCTCTCTCTCTCTCTCTCTCTCTCTCTCTCTCACACGCTGTCGCTCTCTCCCTCTCTCTCTCTCTCGCTCTAAAGTGAGTTTGAGATAAAACTTATTGAAGGAGGACCCTTGGGATTGTGATTCATACAATGTAAAATTAAATATTTGTAAAAATAACTATTGTAACAGTCACCATAAGGCTGTAGCACAGACATTAAACCAATTTTGAAGAGGGTTAGGAAGGGGGCACCACGGAGCATTTCTGCTTAGGGCTAGCAGCGGCACTGCGTTTATCTCACCATGAAATGGTTAGTTTACTGTGCTTTTTACTGTCCTTTGAGGTGGTCACCTTGGAAACCAGGCATTACAACAACAACATTACAACCAGACAGAGTCATCAGGAAAACCAGCAAATGGCATCTATATTGAGAAGGTGGAATAATATCAAGTTCTCACCTTGATGGATTTCGCCTTGATGGACTGAGAATGTTGTGGCCAAAGTGCAGTTAACCTTTTATTTGTCTTTCAATGTTGAGCAATAGCTGCTGTGCATTGTTTTCACGCTCTGTCTTGTGGGAGAGTTTGGGAATAGCGGAGGAGCTCCGAAAAAATGATGAAGAAACTGTAACTGTGGCTTCCAAGCAGCTGGGCCTACAGCTGCCTGGCCTGGAAGAGATCTACTCAGAGGGAGCAGCAAAACGATCCTCTCTGACTGAAGACATTCTCTTTTCTCTGAGTTGCTCTCCTCTGTTTAAGAAAAAATACGTCCAAGGTCAAGTAAATAAGCATATACACAGCAGATGGGAAACAGCTCCTGCAGGTACTCAGTTATAGCCCTTTCTGCTGCTCCTGTCTGCAGTGACAACCACTCCCTCAGCCACTGAAAATACACCAACCAACCAGAGCCATTCATCATCAGAGCGCTAGTTTACAGTACAGAAACAGCACGTCAATACAGAGAGCAGGAGATGAGAAAACAGACAAATAAAGCCTGGAGAGAAGATGATATGGCCTGGATATGATCGATATGGTCAGGCCTGTTTGGAACACAAATACAACCCACAGTTTTACACTGCTCCAGGACAAACTGTGTTGGGGGGAAGTATGGCAGCTTGAACACTATCCTCTGGCTCCTCCTACTCTTCCTTTCAGCAACATTCAGTATTTTAGTTCACATTTAGTCTGTTTGTTGCTGTTCACAAGTTGTCCCCTTCTCACCAATCTCAACCAATTTTTATTATTTATTCATTTATTTATTTCATTTTTATATAACCAGGAAAGTCCCACTGAGATTCAGAATCTCATTTTCACAGGAGTCCTGGCCCCGGAGGGGAGGAGCCTATTGCACATGTTTTTAGTGATAAAAAGAGCACCCGGAGGAAACCTACACAGACACGGAAATGCAAACTCCACACAGAAAGGGGCCAGGCTGCCCGGGAGTCGAACACCAGGGGCGGGGGACAACAGCGAGAGTGCTAACTGCTGCGCTACCATGCTTCTTCTCTGTGTTTCTAATTCAATAAAATAAAAAAGGTGAACTAATACATGACCGATAAGTCAATTTCTATTTTTACGGGGTGTCCTTCATCAAGACACTTTACTTTCTTGCCACCAGTGTGTGGAGACACTGGTGTAATTATATGTTTTGTTAAAGAGAATATAAAACATGCTGGAAAAATGGAAAAAAATAATTATATTCTTCTTTTTCAGGTCACATGCATCACGTCAACCAGCGTAAAAGAGAATGGAGGTGGTTAAGGTGCCTTGGTTAGAGAAACGAGAGCTGTATGCACTGAGGAATGAAGAAAACATATTTAGTCTTATTTGGATTTCTTTCAGTCTGAACATATTAGTGTCACAGTGACCTCCTTCACTCCTGTGTTGCCCCGAGCTCCAGGATTTTTCAATCAAAGTGTTCCTGTCAGCTCAAAGGGGATTCACATTATTGGAAAAAGATATAATTAAATTTGACACAAGAATCAAGAACATTCTGTTTCCCAAACGTCCAAAGCTACTTTTCGATGATATTTTAAATGGATTTGAAACATTTATATTCCCCTTCCTTGACTGTAAATATGCTACAGGTGTGGTTTATGTGGTTTAAAAAAAAAATTGAAGTAAATTATCCTTTTCAAAAATAAAAACATGTAAATAACAATAATTAAGACAAATTAGATTAATATTGTGGCTTACAATGAACAAAATGTAAAATGATTATCTATTTAAGATATAGTTCAATATTGAGTACCTCAAAAAAGCAGAATATGATGATGATTTTGATGATGATGATTTTTATTTATAGAGTGCTTTTCCACCTAACAGGCACTGAATTAATCCCAAATGGACATGGATTAAATCACACGGTTTGATTTGAAGACAAGCTCTCTTTTAGATCCTTTACCTGAGCGAAGGAGGAAGGAACAGGAGCAATATAAACATATAATCCATCAGTCCTGACGTGGAGAAACCACAGATCTCATGTTGAACGTGTGCGTCATGATGAAACTCAGACATGAGCGCTGAAACTAGTGAAATGGGCCAAAGATTTAACCAAACTATTACAAGGTAAAAGCTCCCTCGTCTCTGTTAATGATCCGTGTGAAGGGAGCTTTTACTTACACACATGCAAAGTACAACAGTCATAAGATAAAGTGCCATAATTACAAAGCGCTATAGATTCACAGTGCAAATAAATTCACAATAACAGATAAAAGTAGAGCTCACACTGAGCAAGTGAAAAGCATTATTTATTTATGACAAACATTTCTCACCTCAGGTTAAACGAGATTTGGGCTTAGTTCAGTGATTCTGTTGAAATCTGCAATATTTTTCAGTCCCCTGGATCAGCTTCCAGGCGTGCAATCTTTACTACCTCCATGAAAAATGTGCTTTTTGAGTGTCTAAAATATGTCCCACCTCCCCCAACTGACCTGAATATGCATTAGAAGTAGCCATCGCCTAATTGACAAAAAATTACAAACAGTGTGAGTTTTTGTCAGAGTTGCATTCACACTTTTCTGCCGTGGTGCACCCATGTGACATACAGTAGGTGCAAAGGGTCAATAGTTGTATGAGAAGATGAAGTGCACTAGGAACTAAGTAACTTTAGAGACAGAGCTCCCCCTGCAGCTCTCCTGTGTACATACACTGCTAGTGAAAAAACACAAACGCTTTTCCCCTCTCTCTTCTTTTTTTTATTGAAACAAGGAAGTACTATCACATACAAAAACAGGGTAGTTTTCAAAGCCAGGGTAGTTGTCTTCAGGATGATGTCGGCAAAAGTTCATTCATTCATTCATTCATTCATTCATTCATTCATTTTCTACCGCTTATTCCCGTTAGGGGTCGCGGGTGACTGGAGCCTATCCCAGTGACTTTGGGCCTTAGGCGGGGTACACCCTGGACAGTGGCCAACTCGTCACAGGGCTGACACAGAGACAGAGACATAGACAGACAACCATTCACTCTCACATTCATTCACTATGGACAATTTAGAGTTGTCAATTAACCTACACAGTCATGTCTTTGGACGGTGGGAGGAAGCCGGAGAACCAGGAGAGAACCCACGGTAACACGGGGAGGACATGCAGACTCCACCCAGAGAGATCGTGTGATGTTAGGGTGGTTCAGAATTCGAAACCACGATGTTGGGGTGGTCTGGGATTCGAACCCACGGTCTCCTTATTGAGAGGCAGAAGCTCTAGCCGCTCTGCCACCGTGCACCCTCGGCAAAAGTTGCTGCTGGTTTTCCACCCAGAGAAAGCAGGGGGAGACACCCCGAAAATACATACGTAACCACTACATGGACTTGGTGGTTAATAAGGTACAAATGTTACTTAGTTCTACTTTAATACTAATCTACAACAAATACAAAAAAAATATGAAGATAAAAATGTGCAAAACTAATTGTAGACATAAACAATGACATTTCAGTAATGACATGTAAAAAAGTGTACAATGCTACTAATCATGATTAATTATAGTTCCAAAGTGGGATTATTTTGTTTTATCATCATTTGAAAGCACTAATCAAAACCCAAAACGTCTGTCTTCTTGAAGTATCAGCCCTTTTCATTTTCAGTGCTATTGTACGCTGAGCATCATGAGTATCTAACAGCAGAGAAGCTGCAGCAAAGGGACGTCCTCAAAATGTCACGTGACTGAAACCCATCAAACGGATGTGCACTAACATTTCACGTGTCAAACTGATGATTTTTTAACTGGTGCGGGGTGTGTGCAGTGTGGGTTGTGCATGCATATGTGTAGTGTGTTGTGTGAGAGGTGTGTGTTGTGTGAGAGGTGTGTGTTGTGTGAGAGGTGTGTGTTGTGTGAGAGGTGTGTGTTGTGTGAGCAGAGTGTATTGTGTAAGCAGTGTGTGTTGCGTGCTGTGTGAGCGGTGTGTGTTGTGTGAGCAGTGTGTGTGTTGTGTGAGCAGTGTGTGTGTTGTGTGAGCGTTGTGTGTTGCGTGTTGTGTGAGCAGTGTGTGTTGTGTGAGCGGTGTGTGTAACGTCACTTACTATAAAAATGGTAATTTCTGTGATTTTAGAAACGGTAGAAAAGAACATTTCCCTCTGTTTTATTTAAATACTGATAATAATTAAGTACTGTCAGCAATTACATTGTGCAATTATACAAAAAGGCTGGGCCCAAGCGGCTGCAATACCTCGCATGGCCACAAATCAATCTGGGACAATACTCCCTTCTTCGAATAGTTCACAGAGGGGGCCTGAAGCTGGGCCTGAAGGTAAGTGGGCTCGCACACACTCATAAAACTATAGTTACGTCACGTAACTGTAATTTCTATTACGTGTGTGCTCTGCCCACCTACGAGGTGAAGGCTATAGGGATAAATGTACTCCCAGCTGTATAGGCTCTCAAAGCGTGGTAATGAAGTCCTGTGGACCAGATACTCAAGGCACAGCCCACATGCTCCTAATCATGGGGTCCAGGCAAACTAGACTGGACTCCAAGAACAACACAAGGCACAACACAGTGAGGGCTGACCTCATCGCGAGGCCCCACACATGTAGCCCAAAAACCAGATCCAGCTACTCGGGAAGCCGGTCTGTTCAGGAAAGGAGAGCTCGGTTCCCATCAAGCAATGAGCAAGCAAACGATCCAGCGGAAACATCCAGCAGATAGGATCGTGCAAAAGTCAACACAGAAGACCAGGAGGCAGCCGTGCAAATCTCCTCTACTGTAATGCCCCTGCAGAGGGCTACAGAAGTAGGGTTACCACGCGTAGAATGCGCCCTAATCACAGCAGGTGGAGGACAACCACAAGCCTCATATGCAGCCTTAATGCTTCCACAAATCCAGTGGGCAAGACACTGGGATGACAATGGGGCACCACAGCCTCTGATCCCAAAGCCCACAAACAGTTGGTCTGATACCTGAAAAGCCACCATCTGCTAGCAGTGTAGATCTCTGACAGGGAACAACTGCAACCTTGCATCCCTCTTGGATGAATCAGCGGGGGGAATGAGTGCTCTGAGCCTGATCACCCTAGACCGAAATGCAGAGGTGATAACCTTCGGCTGGAAGGTAGGGTTGGGCCAGAGATGAACCAAACACCCATCCTCACTGAAAGACATGCAGGAGGGGTGTACCGAAAGCGCACACAGGTCTCTTATCAGAGGTTAAAGCCAAAAGGAGCGCAGTCTTGAAGGAAAGGAACCACACATCAGCCTGTTCCAAAGGCTCAAAGGGCCATCAACAAGCCATCCAACTCACTACGTGACTACGCGCTGAGTAGCGTCCAAAGCCTTCGTGGCCTGTAGTGATGCCACAAATACCGTCAGGGTAACTGCAGCCTGTCCACTGTCTAACAGCTTTTTGAGAAACTCTAACACTCCACCAACTGAGCAGGTGCTGGTGTCCCGCCACTTGCTGTTGCACCAGGTTGAAAAGAGCCGCCAGCGGTTGCCATAAGCTCTTATTGTGGATGCCGCTCTGGCACTCTGTATGGTGGACACAACCTCAGGGGGAAGATCCAGACTGACTAGTCTTCCCCTTTCAACTTCCAAAGCCCAGCACGGGGCGTGACTGCAGGACACCTCCTGCCTGCACTAGTGCTTCTGGTATGTCAGGAAGAGGCCACGGTTCCATTACCATCGTCCATACAAGGTCCAGGTACCACCTAGAGCCTGGGCTGTCCGAAGCAACCACTAGGATGTGCAGCCCCTGTACCCTCACCTTGTGGAGCAGGGGTCAGAGGAGCCGCATCAGCGGGAAAGCATACAGCAGGCCCGCAGGGCAATCACCTGCGTGCTAGCGTGTCTACCTCGAGTAGCAGTTCATCTGACGACCTCAGGACCAGAGTGGGCACAGTGGATTCTCCGCACATACAAAAAAGTCGACTCTGGGTTGATTGAACCTGCGCCAAATCTGAAGTGTGATGGTGGTGAAAAGCCCCATTCAATGCGCAGTTGTCCTCCTCAGTACATCCTGTCCGCCCCGACGTTGAGGACACCGGGCACATGGCGTGCTCTCAGAGAGGCCAGGCAGGAGTCCACCACAAAACAGGATTTCTGCTGCTTTCCGGTGCAGAGGAGGGGACCTTGGCCCCCCTTGCCTGTTCAGGTTGCCCACTACTGTCATGTTGTCTGACTTGACCATGACATGTTCCCCCTGTAGCCTGGGGGCAAAGTGCCAGAGCACCCTCTGCACAGCGACCATTTCCGTCAAATTGATGTGGGGTGGTGGCGACTCCCAAGCATTGCCTACAGCCATCTGACTGAGAGTTCTGCCCCACCCAGTGAGTGGGTTGAGCATCTGCGCCATCTCGTGAGAAATTTCCTCTCACAAGACCATGTACTCAGCTACTTGCATCTTTTGTATGGATTACTTACAGAATATAGCTACCTGCTATGTCTTGTTTATGTCTTGTTTATTGTATGTTTTGTTGTGACCGCAACTGTAGTTACAACTGTGTGTCTGCTCATTGTTTATTGTCTATAAATGTAATTGTATATGTTATGTTCTAACGGCAACTGTAGTTTCAACGGTTTGTAAAACGCTTTGGGTACCTATTAGGTGGAAAAGCGCTCTATAAATACAAATTCTTCTTCTTTTTCTTCTACTCGTTGCCACGATCCAGATCCTGGTGATTTCACAGACTATCCTGCTTCTGATGAGGAGTTTGAAGCTGTTGTCCCACTCACCCATAACTTACCTGCAGTTTAGTTTACAGTTGAGAAAGACAGTCCAGTTTCTATTGTATCTTCATCAAGTCTTGCCAATGAAAGTAGTCCTCCAACACCGCCTTCTGTAAGTCCTGTGTTGTCAGTTGTGGAATCTGAAGAGGAATCCAGTGTGGAGGAAGATTTTGCTGTGGAAGAAATCAATGAAAACTTACCAACAGACTTACCTGAACCTGAAGATTCACCCGAAGAAATGAGTCATCCAGTCGTCACTGAGATCGAGCTACCAGTTGCCACTGACTTACCCGACCATGACTCTACTGTTAGACGTACAACTCGTCAGAGAATACCTCCTGACAGACTTCAATATACCGGTTTAGATAAACCTCTCATTTCTGTAGTGCAAATGTTGCTACACAGTTTGTCCGACGTATTAGGTGTCTCAACCTCCTCCTTTCTTTTAACTATAAACTGCACCTACAGTTTGCCCAAATAGTTGAACATTTATGTCCAGAAAAGTACATTATGGACAGTTTTGGGTTTTACTTGTAATTAGATTACAGTTACTAATAAAACATTAATTTAGTTACTTTCAACGTGAACAACATTGTTTAAGATGAGAATACAACTTTCTTCTCCAAGAAACAGCCTGAACAAAGAGCAGGTTGAATGTTCTCTAGGTGACAAACCCACAGACATGACTTCTGCTGTCAGTGACACTCAGAGTCAGATCAGCAGCTCAGAGCAGCGTGTTACACATTTCAGTAGTTGGTGTTACGTCTTTTGAAACAATTTCATTAATTTATTTGTTGTTTACCTCTGTTTAATTGCATAGTATAAAATGTAAGAGAACACATTTGATTAATTCATAAAATATTAAAACTAAAGTAATCCCAAAGCAAAGTAAAGTCTTGAGACAGTAACTAAGTAATGTAACTAATTTGATTTTCTAAAAGTAATTAGTAATGTGTAAATTATTACTTTTTCAAAGTAACTTACCCAACACTGATTATGAAAAAGTATTTCTAGAGTTGTCCATAAATAGTGTTAGTGCACGTACTTGGAGGGTATGTGAAAGAAAAGTATATGACAAAGTGAGTGTGATGAGACACTGTGTCGACATTCTGGGCATAAACACATCTGCAGGAGGAAGAGGAGAGGCTCTGCCAAAGAAAACTAAATATAATATGGCAGAGTGAGACCTCTGAGCCTTCAAAACATCAGCAGGAGCATCCCAAAGATTAAAAGGGCGCTGGAAGAAATATGCTGTATACATTTAGACCCATTTTCGCTGTCCTGGTGAGTGTATGGTAGTAACATGTCATGTGTAAGAAGTTATATTAAATAGACCCCAAATGTATGGCTGGTACACCACAGGATGCTCTCATAAAGGCACATGCATTAATAAATTACCCAAAGATCATTTCAGTGAATGACAACCACATGCATAAGAATAATATTACAAAAAAATCAAAAAAATAAGAAATAAGAACATAAACCCTGCAGTTTCCCATTAACCGTTTTGGAAAAACACACACATAACAGCATGAGCAGTTCAGGAAGGAGTCTGGTCTCACAAAAGTCATGAAGATTCCTCTTGCTGCTCAATTTAAAGAGAATTTTGAAACAAAGAATTTTGAAAGAAGTAATAACTAAAGAATAATTAATCTGAATATTACTCATATCTAAATAACTGTTGCACTTATACCAATGTTTATTCTCTTCAGCACTTTCAGTATGTTTGACTTTTTGTCTGCTCTCTCTTGTGAGTGTCTCATAACTTGCTTGTGCCTGTGCTGCTGGAAGCCACAGCTGTGTGGGATGTGTGCATAATAAGTGCTACTGTGGTAAAGTGAGAAATGCAAGCTAAAGATGGCTCAAAAGTCACTTCATTTGCACATTTAGGAAGTTGAACTTTTATACATCCTTCTCTCTTCTGACTTGTTTGAGTAAAGTCTGGACCTTTTGGCCAAACATACGTCACTGTGTCACTTTTGCTCTATTGTAACTGTATACAGTTATTTCTTCCTGTATACAGTATGTAACTATAACCGATATAACTACCAAGTAGGACTACCTCAAAGAAAGAAAATCATATTTATGAACACTTAAAGTTGTGGCCACAGTTAAAGTAAAAAATTCTGCATTTTTCATATTGTTATTATCCTTTAATCATGCTCTTGAGTATCTTAAATTTGCCATCTCATGTTTTTTTTTCTTACTAAAAGGTATCAATTGCACTGTTCACTGATACGCACTGAGTGCATCCAGCCACTAGATGGCACCATCAAGTGGCTGGACAGCATTACAACAGTAATATAACTGTTCCCCAGCTGCCTGGAGGAACGCTCCCTCATAGATCAGCCACCTTCCTTCCTCTTGAGTGGTTCTGGTCCAAGTGGATGTGTCATTCCTGGTCCATCTGCAGCCTGTCCGTCTGTGGGAGTAGGATCTCTCCTTCACTGTGGTTCTCCCCAAGGTTTTTTACTTTTTACCACAGGGATTTTTGCTGTTTCTCCTTAAGAGAAGGAGGGTCAAGGACAGGGGGCGCTGTGGGACAGTCATCCATTTACTAAATTCTCTTGAACATTGTTTATTTGAACTGCTTTCTACCTGTGGCCCATCGAGGCAACTGTTGTTGTGATTTTGTGTGCAACAAAATTAAATTGAATTGAAATTTAATTTAATTATCAACGCTGTTCAAAACATGAGGTTCAGCTTAGCAGCAGCAGCTAATGTGTTGGCAGAAATGCTTAGAAAGAGTCTGGTGATGATTTAAGCACTTAGGACAGTGAAAGATTCTCTCATAAGTGGCGTATGAAGTCTGAAAATTATGTCCCAGGTGAATGGAATTCAGCAGGAAGTGTGTTTGATGTTTGGAGGGGGAGGGTTTTTAAATGAACATTCTTCAACGTGAATGCAGTGGAATGCTACTCTATGTTTTTAATGACTGAACATTGTTAGAACATGATTAAAAGCTCAAAAAAGTCACAGTGGCAGATTATGTTCCCTTTAATATTTGGTTTCAGAGTCAGCTCCCTCCCACTATCATGCTTTAAAAACAGGACACATCAGGTAATGGAACTTTAAGTATAAGACAGCCCACAGAGACCTTTATCACATCTCATCACAAACAACTCTCGAACTATATTGTCTTGTGTATTTGTGTGTATTTGTACTCCACTCTCTTGCAGTATAAATAACACTGGAGTAACCCTGGCTGCCTCATTAGCGAGGCTGAGGAAACATTGACTTTGCACTTGTCGTCTCCAAATACCATCATAAAGCTCCTCAGTGAGGTATTAACACTGTTTGATTTTTATAACGCGCTGATATTTTTATGCCCCCACTGTGCTCACGGGGTATTAATATGCAGATGAGCAAGTGTTAGCGTAAGAGTGTCATTTAGCCTGACGAGATGGGAGCGGGTTTAAAGGTGGGGGCCGACGCCGAAGGAGGGGACGACAGGTTGGTAATGGCCTCGTTAGCACTGTGCTAATTGAGAGCGCTTGTTTTGGAGAGCGAGAGGATGAAGGAGACAAGGTGAGACAACAGGGCAAAGGTCAAAATGGATGAGGCTATTACTGTGGACGTCAAAGGGTAAACAGATTAAACATCAACAGTAATATGATTTAGGAAGAGGAGATGAAGAGATCAAGGATTACATTTTGCTGTGTGCGGGTGTCACCCAAATGTAAAACATGTTGATAAATAAAGCCTAAATTGTACCTGAATTATACTTTATAATTATGAGGCCAAAAGGTGGTCATTCATAGTTTGTGGCACAGTGAGACGTGGCTAAAGCGTAAACTACTTCCAGTTTATTCTCAGCTTTTTTTTGTGCATGTACTTGCAGTTCTCTACACGTTGTAACCTCTCGTTATGTAATTATGGCACCCTGGACATATTTGCTATAAAAATGTTTAGTTACAGATGTAATACTCTATTATGCTAGTAAATGTCAGTAATGGCACAGTGAAAAGTGACTGACTTCTCTACCTTGCGCAGAAACAGCTTTGTTCAGATGTAAGCTGAGTACAGTGAAGCCATTACTCAACAGAACTGTCTTTGTCTGTGTTCACAGAAATAAAAGTCAACCTGCTGCACACATGTTATTGCTTCTGTCGTCACGTGTGGAACATCATCTTGGCGAGTCAGCCAGGAGGTTAAAATAATGAAGGTGGTTGAGAGTACACTGGGTTAAATGGAAGAGGCCATAGAGAGACTTAAACAAGAATATACACAACTTCAGCAGGCACAGGCAGACGAACGTAGCATCCTGGACAAAAAGATAGGAGCTTTGGGGGCTAAACTGAGCAACATGCTAGTAAGCAAAGAAACAGAACCCATTCTACCTGTAACACTCTGAGCACCTGAAGTCACACTAAAGAAAGACTTTAAAATATGGGGCCAGATAGGGGAAGGAGGGAAAAAAGAAAAACTCTTCCACCAGTCTAATGAACCAGATTGAGTCAGGCTTCAAGAAGGGTTACTCTGAGAGTGAAATAATTGAAGCCCTGGCCTTCACCTCAGAGACCTGCTGAAAGTCAAGCTTGGCCTCACACTTCCTTGACTAAAATCGTACTTACAGGCCACTGCAAAGTTGACCCCTCATCTGATCTGCTGCACAGGCTCATGAACATTTTCCAAGACCCCAAAGAGTCTACATTAGTGTTCCTGTTTAGGACAATTGGGTTGAGACTGAAACTGCTCTACAAGTGAGGAGAAGAAGATGAGGGGGAGCTGTTGAGCCTGAATCTGTTCCAGCGAAAGTTCATGCGGTCATTCGAGACAGGTTTGTTAAGTGAAGTTGTGAAGTTCAAGTTAAAGGCATACCTGAGCAATACAAGTATTACAGATGAGCGTTTAATTGAGAAGATAAACGAGGCAGCTAGTCTTGAAAATGAGCGACAAAACAAACTTAAGAGACACATGCCAGTCAAGTCATTAAGCATGCACGCACTCCATAACACTACCCCTGTGAAAAGACTCATATATAGTACCAAAGCCCCTGCACCAAGAGGTAAAAGACTACTTCCAAGACCTGCTTAACCAGGGGTGGATTTTTGAGTCAAGGTCATCATATTCATCACCGATCGTCTGTGGCAAGAAAAAGTCAGGTGAACTGAGACCATTTTTTCTTTTTTGTTGTTGGTTAAGACAATAATGTTAATGAACATGCAACTCTGGAATTAGCCATGGGCTAGTTTTCATCCGTTGTCCGGCATTAATTCTCACAACACACCCTCATGCACACACCTATTGTACATGCTTTCAGTGTTAGGGGAAACCGGAGCACCTGGAAGAAACCTACACAGACACCGGGAGAACATGCAAACTCCGCACAGAAAGGCCCGGGTTGTAAGACCTTCTTGCCATGCTTGCCACTACAGAGAACTGAACAGTAAATTTGTACCAATCAGGCTTGTCATCATAAGAATTCAGGACCTAATGGACTCTTTGCAGCTCCTGGTTTTAAGGGGTTAAAATGGTGTGAGACCAAACTAATCCTATTCAAAGAAAACCAATGGAAACATGGCTCCACCGCTTGTGGCATCTATGGTTAAAGCCATGCTTGGCTTTAACCATAGATGCCACATAAACTTCTGTTTGTTTCAAAACATGAGATGGAAAATTTAAGGTACTCAAGAGCATGTTTGAAGGCTAACAATAAGGAGAACACATAATATATTTCCTTATAAATACACATAATCCACCAGGAAATGTTTTGTAAGAGGGAAGAAGTTGCGTTGCCTCCACGCCAGACTACACCCTTCATGAGGATGATGATCTGTATCTATGGTTAAAGCCATGCTTGGCTTTAACCATGTCCCAACAACACACCTGGAGTTGCATTCAGCTGCATTCATGCTATTTTGAGGAATGTTCATTAGAAAATCCTTACCCTCCAATTTCATACGTCACTTCTCAGATTTCATATGTCACCAAGAATCTTTTGCTGTTTTATTCATTGATTCAAATCATTGCCAGACTCGTTCTGAACATTTCTGATCAACATTTTCCCACCTTTAATGCAGGTGTTCAGCAGCGGTCTAAGGTGGTCTAAGAAATAAGTCTGTAGTTTGCCAGTAGATTGGGGTCTAGATTGGACTTTTTGAAAAGTGGTTTAATGACTGCATATTTGAAGGACTGCCGGACATAACCGCTCTCTAGGGAAGTATTTATTATCCGGGTTGTTTATGGAGCAATCAACCTTTCGATTATGTGCAAGAGGGTAACATAGTTTGTGTATAATTTGCGGATTAACAATAAAATAAAAGATAGAGAACGATCAATTCGCAAAACAGAATACACTCACCGGGAAGTGACGTCAATCAGTGTATATATATATAACAGTGTATTTTCCAGAATCGGCCGACATCGTAACGTCACTGGACACTTTCAGTGAGGCTGTTTCTGTGAAGTGATGTTTATGGAAACCAGACTGAAAAGTGTCATGGGTGCTGCATTGCTCTAGGAAGTCTGACAATTGTTCAGAGACCGCCTTCTCAAGGATCTTGGACAGAAATGGGAGTCTTGAGATCAGTCTGAAACGATTGGGACTTGTTGGGTCCAAATTTGTCTTTTTGAGACAGATTAACAACATTGAGGCCAAGTGACAATACTTAATAAAAGTCTAGAGTAGGCATGTCAAACTCGCGGCCCTCAAGACAATGTATGGTGGCCCCTGAAATAATCTTTAATTTGTATTATAACTGTCCCGTCAATAAAACACATTTCTTATATCTCTTATGTATCAGTATTATACTTAATTAATATCAACATGTGCTTATTACTAAAACACGTAGGTTGAAACTAGTTTATGGCTTATAAGGTTATTATCTATTTGTTTTGCGTCTTGTCTCGTTTTCTTGTCTCGTCATACTTTTATTCTTTTTTCATTCACTGCTTGCTGGTCCCAAAAATTGGAAATGGATCTGATTACTTGGTCTCTGAGCGCGATTGACACAATTTTTTCCTATAAGAAGGGTGCACTGGGAGAACCCACTGGCCCTGACAGAACTTTTGTAGCAGCTACACGCGAAACGCCTGTAACAACTGGCAGGTTCTGTGTCTGGAAGTTCTGTCCATGGAAGACGTTGTGGACTTAATTATTTTTGGAATCTTGATAGTGGGGTTCGTGCTTATTGGACTGGGTACTGCCTTAAACTATCGCAAAATTTCTAAGACAGCTACCCTTCAAGCAACCCAGCCGCTGTCTGTGAAATTAAAGAGCACTTCTGTGACGTGAGCAGCTGAAGGGATTAGAACAGAGAGAGGCAAACACCGGAGAGCTGGTCCAACATCTCAGCACGGACGGTGGACATGCAACAACATGTGGATAACATGGAGTCCCAGGCCAGTGAACTTCTACGCAGTAGAGCTGATGTGAAGGGGTCACAACAAAGAGATGCACAGATGGAGGAGCTGATTCAACATCTCAGCTCGGTCTGAAGACGAGCAGAAGCGAGTGGACGACACCGAGAGGTGACCAGCGAGCTGCTACGGAGTATTAGGGTCTGACCACAAGAATGGAGGAACTATCAAGGCGACTACATGAAACTGAGGCTCATAAATGACGCTGAGAACCAGAACTGATTGGATTAATTGCCGAAGATCATAGATGGATTATTATAAATGTTCTCCCTCCCGACTAGAAGTCCTGCAGCAGCTCTGCCCTTATCTTACCCTCACTCCTGCCCCAAGGACAAGGCCACGGAACTCACAAACATCAGCAACAGTTTTGCCAAAACAAGATGCCTTTCCTACAAACCCGCCGTCTGCCATTCAACATCAGTGTGAACTTTTTTCCACCTTTTCATTTGTAAAACAGTTACTTGCATCTTTTGTATGGATTACTTACAGAATACAGCTACCTGCTATTTATGTCTACTGTTTATTGTTTATTGTGTGTTTGTTGTGACGCAACTGTGGTTACAACTGTATGTTGTGTCTGTTTATTGTCTATAAATGTAATTGTATATGTTATGTTGTAACAGCAACTGTGGTTTCAACGGTTTGCAAGGCGCTTTGAGTGCCTGTTGGTGGAAAAGCGCTCTGTAAATAAAAAACATCATCATCATCAACATTTCTAAATTCTAAAACACAAACATATACAAATAAAGTGTCCTACATCTAGATTTTGTGAAAATATATTTAAGGCGTTTCAAGTGTGCCTCTGTTGCGGCCCTGACCAGCTCTGATTTTCTTCAGTCGGCCCCCTCTCAAAATGAGTTTGAGACCCTTTGTCTCACCTCTTTGGTGAGTGGGTCAGAAACGTGTTCATCAAATATTAAAGTCTCCAAGAAGTAAGACGTTTTATAGTCCACTCAAACAATGAATTATTGACCGTAAATAAATATATTGTCCCCTTGTTCTGTTTCAAATATAAAATATCGTAATGGGAAAATGTGACAGTATTAGATGTATTTATGATAATATATAACATACATGACGTTTTTTGTTTTTTTTTTCATTATAGTGGTTTAGCAGATCCAGTGAAAAGGACTGCATGTGTGGCATTACTAATCTATTATCTAAGACAGGGGAGCCCACGCTTTATTCCTCGGCGGACCAAAATTAGTATATGTTTTCCTCAGAGGGCAAAAATGTACACATGTTAACGTGCCGAGGGACAACCCTAATTTTGTGTTGCATTCAATATGTTTATTTGCAAAGATATGATAATTAAATAGTCTTTCATTAACATGTTTTAGGGGAATATGCTTGATTTGGTGTCTTTTTTGCACCTGCTGACAGTCTTTTTAGCACAAAATTTGATCAAATAGATACTACTAACAAATCTCAGCACCTCTTTTTGGGTCAAAGTAGATCCCCTGGAGGGCCAAATTTGGCCCATGGGCCCCATTTTGGCACCCTGATCTAAGATGTTCTTGAAAAACTATCCCAGTCTTTGTTTACCTAAATTGTCTCTTAAATGTTCCCTTCCTCAAAGCCAGTGGCTTGTGCGCACAGACAGGACAAATGGTCTGAATGCTGAGCTGTCAGACTGCAGATATGATCAGCCTCACACATCAGACTGATTTTAATTTCCTCTCAGGATATGAGAATGTGTGGTCATGACGGAGTATCATGGTGCGGATCACAGCACATGATTGACAACTGGATCTGATCTGAGGAACCTCTGAGGGAGAGGCTGGGTTCTGGAAACAAAACCAGGCAAAATGCACTAGTAATATAAAGCTTGGCATGTGTGTAGCGTATTAGATTAGATTTTTTCTTTGAAATACTGCAAGTGGCTTTCCATTCTCCTGCTTAGATGAAGAGAAAATGTGTTGTTGAGTGCTGCCAGGTGGTAGTAGTAATAGGTGGTCGAATAGTCTAAGCAGCAGCACATAAACCAGGCTTTGTGAGTTTGATTTCTGGCTTTGACAGTTTGCGTAATGTCCTTCATGCACTCACCCCCATTTCCCCCTTCACTGTCTTATCTATTAAAGCCTACAAGCCAAGAAATCCTTTGTGTCGTGACAGCATTGAGCTACAATCGGCCTGTGTTTGGGCTGCAGTCTCTGGATGACCCGTCCAATCAAAGGGCAGCATTGTTTCACAGGAGACAAAAACAAAGTTTCCAAAAAGAATGATGTGACAATACAGCAAGTGTCTGTTTTCTTGGGTTTAAAATCAGAAAACCTACAAAAGGGATTCAAACCCAATATCACACAAGCCTCCATTGGCCCCAGTGGGGACAAAAAGCAAGTTAAATTAGGTTAAAAGCTATAGTTGCTGTCTTTTAGCTATACATACTCAGTAATGAAAGCATTTTGAGCTCTGAAAGATTGGTGACTGAAAACAGACAAAGTGGCTGCAAACATCAACGCATTAGTTTGAATCTGATTTCTGCTTTTCATACAAACTACAGTAAGTTCCAACTCTTCCATCTTTCCATCTCCGCTGTGTGTCTGTATCTGTGTGTGTTGAGGAGGAGGAGAGCAGAGCCTTTTTAATCACTGCGTTTCCCTTCCTAAATCTAATTAGAGGTGTGAGGGCTGGAGGGGCAGAGAAGGAGAATGAAATGGAAATGAAAAGTGCCTCTCCGTGTCGACCTGAATCAGCTAATAAACACCAGCGCCGCCACGACAGCCCTCCAAGGTGAGCCCGACACAAACAAATTACAGCTTCCTTCCTGAGTAAATGAAGAATTAAGGGTGGCAGGCGTGCAGGGGTGCAGGGGTGCAGGGGTGCAGGGGTGCAGGGCTGCAGGGGGGAGTCGGGGCTACAGGTGGGGCCGAGGCAGAGTCTAAACTAGGAAGGAAGGGAACTTTTGGGATTCAAAAGGACAAAGGTAACAGACAAATAACTGCAAAAAAAAAGAAAACAAAAGATTCACGTTTTCTTTAACAAATGTGCTCAACACATATGTAAATTAATTTAAAGGGCACAAAATATGCAAATTTGACTTATTTAAGCTTTTAATGATATTCTAACTTTGTTACTTGATCCAAAACATGGCTGGACTTTAGTTTCATTCTCACTTGTTTCATTAATCCTGTTTATGAGCTTGTCTTCTCTGTGAGTGGCATTGGAGGAACGTGCTTACACTGTAAGAAATTGCCTGTAGATTTTACAGTAAACACCTGGCAAAAAAGTTGCCAATAATGTACTGTAACTTTTCAGTTTATTACTGTAAAACCAATTTACAATATATAACAGTTTTTGATTTACAGGTTTTTGCTGGGCTTTAGTTTACAGTTATCTACTGTTATTGTGAAAACCAGCAATTAACTGCTTTGTAGCGTACAATATTTTCCTGTATTCTTCAATTTACAGAATTTACTAGGAAACTCAAAATGCCAGTAATTAGCTGGTATTTGACATTACATTTTCTTACTGCTAACTATTTTTCCCTTTTTTGTCAATTAGCTTTTTAGTAACATTGCAAATAACATCATTTGTCAAAAATACCAAAGATGAGGCTAAAGTTGAAAAACATTTTTTATTAGAGATTAACAAATTTAAATATACAAACAACCTAACACAATGTGTCACACCTTTCTTTGCTTTAAGTTTGCTTGCTTTAAATATGAGACTTGAAAGCAGCAAAATTACGGAATGAACGGCTACAGTCAAGTACACCACACGTGAAAGGGCAGTTTGGGGTATTACTGTGAAGTTTCATATGACGAGTAAAACCTACAATAGTTTGGCTCTCATAGGTGCATTGTTTGCAGTGATACATTGGGGTATTATGGCTAACTTTAAATGCAAAAAAAAATCCCAACTGGTGGCAGCACCTGATACGTAGAATAGTGTCCCGTCTGTGACGATTCTTTCAATTAAAAGATACTCTGAAAAAAAGAAAAAATAATGCTATTATTCCATTTGTCATCAAGAAAAAGTTAACAATATAAACTAATTTTAATTAAATACATTCAATCTCTGAACCATACAGTATAATAAATGTTCTGTTTCCATATTGAGAGTATCTAGGGCTCTTAGATTGAAACAAATTGACAGTAAATTCAATAGGACAGGAACAGTTTATACTTATGGTCACAAGAAACATTTTTGATAGTAACACATTTTTTACAATAAAAGTATAATGCACATACATTTCTTATCAATGAACTAAGAACGTTATTTTAGGGCTTTGAATTTGCAACATCAAATGCCCATTTCTTACAAGACTTCACAATTTTGCATCTGTGATGCCACAACATTTATGTCATCAGTGTGACATCAGTGCATCAGTGTGGTTTGTTTAAACAAATTTCCACATCTGAATATAATGCACCACAGTTCACAGAATAAACATCACACGATCTCTCTGGGTGGAGTCTGCATGTCCTCCCCGTGTTACCGTGGGTTCTCTCCGGGTTCTCCGGCTTCCTCCCACCGTCCAAAGACATGACTGTGTGGGTTAATTGGTAACTCTAAATCCCTAGTGTATGAATGTGAGAGTGAATGGTTGTCTGTCCTTGTCTCTGTCTCTCTGTGTCAGCCCTGCGACGAGTTGGCCACTGTCCAGGGTGTACCCTGCCTAAGGCCCAAAGTCACTGGGATAGGCTCCAGTCACCCGCGACCCCTAACGGGAATAAGCGGTAGAAAATGAATGAATGAATGAATGAATTACTTTGTGTATTACCATAACCGTGGCATGTGTATTTTAAAATTTGTTTCATCATTTAATACATTTGTGGCTTCGAAGCAAATTGTAATAGATTAAAACTAAACGGATTGTTTAAAGTGCAGCCTCTCCAGACATCAAAAGCTGCTTGGGACAAATACAGAGGCTTTGTTAACTGTCATGAAACTATGTGATATCTGCATGTCTTTGTCCTCGGCTGACTACAGCGTGGAGTTAGTTAAATCTGCTTTTGTCCGGGTTTGGCGCATGGTTCGCGCTTCTATCCGTGCATCGAGACAGGGGCAGTGGAAAGCAGAGGAGCGGTTTTACCAAAATACGTTTTTTCCCCGAATAAGAGAGAACAAGACGATCTGGAGCGGTGGAGCCGGGTCTATGGCATTCAGGTGGTCTAAAGCCAACAACATTAAATAGACGATAGAGCGTGGCTGGCGCTGCGGTAACTTACGCGTATATTAGAACCATTAGAACACAAACTAATCAGCTCACAAAAGTGCATTGCGCAGACTGGAGAGCTCTGAACACACAGTGATACCTGCTGCTCCTGGCCCCGGTGTACTCACGATGGCGAGAGAATTATTTCTGTGCTCAATTGAAGGAACAGACGAGAAGTTGTTTCGCGCTAATATAAAGTCTCTGGCAGCATCGCAATCTTTAAAAAATCTATCGACTCGAGCTGGCCCCATTAAAAAACACAATAATTCTGTTTTACAACTGCTTAAGTATTTGTCATAAACATTGCGACAGATTCACCTGCAATAGGTGTAATACCACAGAAATATAATTACTAAGTTAACGTTCGTGTTTATTTTGTAAGTAAATAATGATATCTTACCAGTTAGAGTGTGGATGGACACGATAAAACTTGAAAAATCTTGCACTTCTGTCAGCTCACAACCTGCCACCATGTGCTCACCACGAATGCAGCAACAATATTTACCTGTAATATGCTACTGATTACAGTTAAAGCACAGTTACCTGTAATCTAACAACATATTACTGTAAAAAACATTATTACTAACTGTAATTTATTTTTTACCCACAATGCAATGCAATATACAGGTAAACCATGTAAATTATGAATACAATATGTTATTGTAAAAAATTACTGTAGAAACTACAGCAATTTCTTACAGTGTATGGAATTTGGTTAATTGAATAGTGTTTTATAAGAGCTTATACACTTTTGTGTTTATCGCCCCTGCAGCAGCACAATCATGTGTCCTCAGCCTCTCCGCCTCCTCCTCTTCACCACCAGAACCAGAGTTTATCCATTTAGCCCGTCTTATCAATATCATGGCTGAGGAAGACTGCGTTTGGCTCTGTTGCTCAGTGATGTGTGGTTGTGGGTGTTCCCTCCAGACAGCAGTGTTCCACTCAACAGCGCCATCAAGTGGAGGTACCGTGCCAGGCCACTCTCCTTCAGGATCTACCTGCACAGGTAAGATTGTTCTGAATTTATTGGACAGGACAGTTGTGGGGAGAGAGGTGGCAAACGGCCGAGGGCCAGAATCAAACCCATGACACTACCAACCACACATGTGCAACGCCCTTAACCTCTCCACCACCAATTCAGTTTATTTTTGTAGCACCCAAAATCACAACAACAATTAATGCTCAAGAGAATTTAGCAAATGGATAACTGTCCTTGACCCTCCTTCTCGGCAAGGAAAATTATTTAAAAAACCTGTGGAAAAAGTATAAGCCTCGAGGAGAACCACAGTGAAGGAGAGATCCTCCTCCCACGGACAGACTGGACCAGGACTGACTCATCCACCTGGACGACTGTGTGGCCTCTTTAACATGAACAGGAGCTGGTTCATAACAGGAGCTTGGTATAAACGCTCGACCTCCTGCTGTGCTTTTAGAGACTCTAGGACCAACAATAGTCCAGCATTTTGAGAGTGAAGTGCTCTGTTCAGATGGTTCTCTACTATTGTATCTTTGAGGTCGATGGGGCTTGTATCATTTATGGCTTTATAAGTCTGGAGGAGGATTTTAAATTTCATTCTAAACTCAACAGAAGCCTGTGAAGGGACTCTAGCACCGGTGTAATATGATCTGTTCTTCTAGTACCTGTTAATAATCTAGCTGCTGCATTTTAAGATAAGATAAGATAAGAGATCCTTTATTTGTCCCACAATTGGGAAATTCCACTGTTGCAACACACAGTTTAGGACAGAAATGAATGAAATAGGCGCATGCAATAAAAATAGGAACCATTTGGAAGCTTTCAATAGAGCTTTTAAGACACGGTTTAGTTTAGTTCAGTTTAGTTTATTATTTATTTGTCAGGGACCATGTACAAACACATTAATCTTATAAAAGAGAAGACGCTTTGCACCTGATTTAGCAAATAGCTAGTCTCCATCCGCAGTCCCTGAGCAGGTGAACACACAAGTTAAAAACATTACACATATCCTAGTATAAAATTCTAAAAGAGGTTCTCTAACACATCATCTTACCGTGAAGCAGACATTAAAATATTTGCAAATATAAAAATAGGCTACTACTACAGACTAGTAGCAGGGCGTAACAGTTGTCTAATCTGGATGTGGCAAAGGCACGGATGAGTTTTTCAATGTCACTTTTAGGCAGGATTTTTGTAATTTTGGCTGTTACTCAGGTGAAAGTAGGTTGGAAATGAGCAATCACTGGAGACATATTATAATTGAACAGTATGGGACTCCTTTGCGTTGGTATTTCACATATGCAACTTAACTTTTCCATTTAAAGGACACATATTCTGCAACAGTGACTTTTTTGAGCTTTTAACCATGTTCTAACAATGTTCCGTCATCAAAAACATACTTGGAGTTGCATTCAGCTGGATTCATGCTGTTTTGAGGAATGTTCATTAGAAAATCCTCCCTCCTCCGAGCATCAAAAGCACTTCCTGCTGAACTCACATGATCTGTGACGATTTTGAGATTTCGTGCGCTACTTAGCCATGAATCTTCTGCTGTTTTAAGTCCTTAAATCATCGTCAGACTCGTTCTGGACATTTCTGCCTCTGAACACGATAACTGCTACTGCTAACCTGAATGTCATGTGTCAATTTTTTTTTTTTTTTTTTTTTTTTTTTCAAAACATGAGATGGCAAATTCAAGGTACTCAAGGAATTTGATGGATTTTTTTGAATGAAGACAAATTAATTTATGCAGTTATTGATCATTAAATACACATTGCAGAATCTTACTTACATTGTTTTTTATAGAAAACAATCTTAATTCAGTGCTTTCCAATACATCAAAATTAAAAACTTAAAACCATAATACAATACATTCAACAGTGTAATCAATAAAACTAAACTAACTAACTAACAAAATAAAATGTCACTACATTACCGAGTGTTGAAAGCCAGTCTGAATAAATACGTTTTAAGCCTTGATTTAAAGTGCATTTCAGGAAGCAGTTTAAAATAAACTTAATTTCCATGGAGCAGCAGGGCCGGATTAAGGATCTTGGAGGCCCTGGTTACAAAATTTTGAGGCTCTCTGCACATTTAAGCAACATAAATTATGATCGCGTTTGCTGCAGTGAAGAACAGCAGGTGGAGAGGCGAGGAGGAGCTCTGTGCGTCAGGTGGACGTTTCACAGGACAGAGCTTTAAACCACGTGAGTACAACAGAGAAAGCACTAATGAATGGATCAAACTTTATGAATGAATGCTGTAAAAGGTGGGCGTGGCCGCAGCGCGTCCATGTGCAAGATGTTTGGTGTTGGACATTTGTCCCTCTGAACGAAGTTTCTCTGCATTATTATGGGCCTATTCAAGTGATACAAATGAGGCTTTATTAAAGATAAAGGCAGTTTAGGCTCTAAAGCAGAGCCTTGACAAAGCACTGCTCATGTCTGAGAGCGCGCAGCACTGCAGCAGCCTGTGGTGGGGTATTAAAAAAATAAATGAAAACTCCGGTGTCACACCGGACCCGTCGGGACCCGCGGGAATCCCTCTGGGAGGGCAGAGACACTCAGGACAGAGAGGGAGCGTAAGAAATCCAAAGTACTGGCACGTCCTTTGGTAGTTTTCCTGCCTCTGCTGTAGATCCATTTTTTTTTCTTTTCTGGGCACCACTTACATGTTTGCGAGGTGCAGGATTTATCTTGGTCTATTCTTCACGCATCGGCAGCTTAATTTGTTAATTTGGGTTGAAGCTCACTGAGGCCCCCTGCTGGCCAAGGCCCTAGGCTGCAGCCTATGTAGCCTATTTCTATAAGACGGCCTTGTGCAGCAGAGCAAGCCAACATTAAATGCTTTAAAACTTGAACTCAAAATAATCTTCCTTCTATGTTACATTTCATTTATTTTAAATGAAATGTAACATAAAACATAAGGGTGCCTCATCTTAGGAAAGGTGTGTGTAGGGGTGCCTCAGGGCCGAAAAGTTTGAAAACCACTGCTTTAAAGGCCCTGTACCTGATTTTTACTGTTTTAAAACACCGAAAAACAGAACTAGTTCATGTTACAGTCTTTACAGCAGTCACATGTAATTCTAAATATCCAACGCACTGAGTTTATAGACACTTTTCACCAGTTTCTGAGCCTAGAGCGTCACGGACCGCCACAGTACCAGTTAACAAACATTAGCATGTTAACGGCTGACTTCCTAATTCTCTCGTAGTATAAAACGCTTCATAAATAGGTGCAGAAAAAGAGCTGTGGTCACATTTTTACGTTATTATATGCGAAAATCTGGTACAATTAACTAGTTCTGTGTTTCACGTTTCAAAACAGAAAAAATCAGGTACAGTGCCTCTAAAGCCCCACCCTCTGGGATGAGTTTCAGCTGAAAATAACATACCTTTGTTTACATTGCCTTAGTTTCACCTGAAAATGGCCTGCTTTTGTTTATCTGTCAGACCTGTTATTGTCTATTGTAATCTGAATGAGGCTCCCTCACCACTGTTACGCACAGATTAGCATATGATTGTCTTGTTTTCTCACTTGACCAAACTGAAACAACACTTTTGTAAAAAGCTGACAAATGAAACCGTAAACAACCAGTTCTTTTTGGCCTTGTTCACTCCTCTTTCAAACCATCTCTTCTCCTGCTTAAAATCTTCACCTCACTGTCTTCAAAAGAGTGCGTGTGGCTTTGAGATGGAGATGAACGGTGGACTGCATTTTTAAGACAGTGTCCAGATGACTACTTCAGATACCTTGTCAATGATGGATCACTCGAGAAAAACGAGGGACCGACCCATTTTAACGTTGTTTAGAACTTGTATTATTCGATCTGTGCAGAGGCCAGATGTAGCATAATATAAATTGTTACTGCGTTCTTTACAGTTTCTCTACGTCTTGATTGTTGCCTGTTCAGGTGTGTTTGAAGGTGGTACTTAATGGTATTAGGCAAAAGTATTAACTATTGCATTTATGTTGCACTTTTCTGTACCAAAGCACCCTAAACAGATTTCAAACTGTTATTTTTAGCAACACTGGTGACAATAGCCAATCATACAAGTCTATGCAAATGTAATTTTATCATCTATTCTCTTTTTTTTATTCTTACAAAGAGTACATTTGCTGACAAAATTGTGACAAAAGTACTGAAGTTCTCTACTCAAGTACAATTACTTGTCTTAAAATGACTCTTTTAAAAATAAAAGTACAGCTAAACTCCAATACTTAAGTAAAAGTACAAACGCAAACCACCGTAAATGTACTTTAAATGGGACTGTGTTAAAATGTATTCAATTTAATTATGGGCTTTATAATGAGTAAATTAGAATTAATAAGGTTTAAGAGGTAAAAAGGTATATGTTTGAGGCAGGACACTTGTTTTAATTCTGCATTTTAGCTCGTTAACTCCTGATGATGAGGAGTAAGTAAAAGGAAAGCCTTTTATGGACATCGGCGCATCCCACAAACAATTCATTTTAAGAACACTATTTGACAGAACCAGCATCGTAACAGAAAAACAAAATAAGGTAGAAGAGGACAGACACATCCAAAAGGCATTAAAACAGTGCAAATGGGCAATACAAAAAGGAAAACAGCAAGCAGAAAAACAGAAACGAACAAACAAAAATACAGAAAAAAGACCACCGCCATGGTCACTTTACTATATATCAGAGGAGTCACAGAAAAAGAGAGCAGAGAGCCATGAAAAACACAACATTAACACACCAGTGAAACTATTCCAAAAACTTAGGCAACTACTCCCAACGACACCCAAAAGGCAAAATAGAACGGGAACAAAAATGTAACGTCATAAATGAAATACCCTGCAAGTCGTGCAACAGAGAGAGCGTTCAGCTCACGAAAGAAGGAACATAGGACAGAATGTGAGAAGGAAACGGCGAGGGCGTGCACACGAGCAACAGAACACAAAGCAGAACAAGAACAACTCAAATCGGCAATTTCTGATCACTGCAAAAGAGAGAACCACATTATGGACTGGGACGGAGCAAACATCAGTGGGACAGAGGACAACAAACATCGTTGCTGGAGTAAGGAGGCAAAGGAAACATGGAAACATGCCCAGAGGACTATGGGCATGTTTACTCTCCCACACCTGGGATTGCACTGCAGATGGCGCTGTTGTCCAAGCTCTACCGGTGGGAAAACTGTGCCAAAACTTGTATAGATCAGCTGACAAGACACGTCACAGTAACATCGAGTGACACTGATGAAGACTGCGAGTGAGCCGTCCAAACTGTCAGGGAAAATAAACACTGGTTTGAAATAAGAACCTTTAAAATACTTGGTTACCTGTTTCCTCGGATAGTGAATGACTATACTGTCGCCACTTTAATTCTGTTTCCACAAAGTCTTAGAGCACAATTAAACCTAATCTCTGCTCCCATCTCACCAAACTGAACAGTGGGTGTTCAAACAGCCGGTAATTAAAAAGTCATGCAGAGAGGACTATAACAGAGAAGAGGAGAAGTCATGGAGCAGAACAGTGGGAGGGCACTTCTGGAAATCGAATTTCAAATAATTAAGGTTATATTATACTTTATTAATCCCTCGTGAGGGGAATTAAATCACTGCATTTGACCCATCCTCTAATGCTGCAGGAGCAAACTATCAGGAGCAGGGCCCAGGGACCCATCTCCAGGCCTTAAGCTTACCTTGGTCAGAACCTTAGCTAGAGATTTGACCTGTACACATTAAACCTTGATTAGGGCTAATTAGAAATAATTTTAGCAGGTAGTTAGACTGGCTTATTTTCAAAATTCCATTTTGCCCACTGGCCTCAGACCCTCCTGAGTTTATTATAGAATCCATACATTGATGTTTGATCTGTCTTTGGTCAAACTTTTAACCTAACAAAGACAGGCCATTATCTGTGACTCCTCACTACTTAGAGTAAAATATTAGCCAGAGTTCTCAGACCAATATATATATATATATGGTAACGCTTTAGAGCACACATGTCAAAGTCAAGGCCCGCGGGCCACATCAGGCCCTCGAGAGAGTTTTATCTGGCCCCCGTGATGATATTAATTTATTATTAGATCCGGCCCGCAGCGGGCTGCAGCCAGCAGCCCGCAGATATAATGTACGCACCAATACTACATTTCCCACAATGCATCCTTGAAGAAAGTCTTGTTTTTGGTTAAGAGATTTTTGCACTTTATTTTATTGTATTTCAATGCAATATATTTTTTTAATTATTTCAGTTGAGTAAATGATAGAAAATTGTTGATATTATTTATTTCTTTGAAGTTGCCTAAATTCAGCCCACTTTTGCTAAATGAGAGAATATACTTATGGTGCCTTGAATAATATCACTTCATTCATTTAATGTTCATGTTATGAGTTTTTTTTATATAAAGGACATTTGTATTTTGTGCCTGTTGAAATTAAAAATTACTGACAGAGTTATAAGAAAATATTGCTTTATTTATCCAATCATATTGTAATATATTTGTTATGTTTTCAGTAGGTTAAATTTTGGTTTCAATGAACATTGGACAGTCCGGCCCTCGGCTTGTAGCCAAATGTTTTATTTGGCCCTCCGTCCATTTGACTTTGACACCCCTGCTTTAGAGGTACTAAGGTTCCTTAGTAAACTATTTATAATACAT
Organism: Rhinogobius similis; assembly: GCA_019453435.1. Taxonomy (NCBI): domain Eukaryota; kingdom Metazoa; phylum Chordata; class Actinopteri; order Gobiiformes; family Gobiidae; genus Rhinogobius; species Rhinogobius similis. Next base: position 35,304,622 of record CM033634.1, on the reverse strand, counting down.
TAATAAGCACTTGTTATGTGTTTATAAGCACTTATAAGGCATTTACAAGCATTTATTAGAGTGAGAATTGAAAATAATGTAATATGCAGCTTATTAATACATGTGGTTTATTCACTCTAACATATTTTGGCTCATGGATTATAAACCTGTATAAGGCGTTATAAGTGCATAAACAAACTATTAGCGCTAAAGCATTACCATATATATATATATATATAGAGAGAGAGAGAGAGAGAGAGAGAGAGAGAGAGAGAGAGAGAGAGAGAGAGAGAGAGAGAGGTCTACCCATTTGTGATGCTGTGCAGGTAAAAAAATATATTTGATCTGTTATAAGTAGACGTAAAGTATTGTAATTGAAAGTAGATAATGTATCTGTTCCATTTATTTCTCATGTGTAGTTAATCAGCCTTCAAAATCAAGTACATTTACAATTACTGCAACAATTTTTTACAACTGGAACGTTCTTGTTTGCAGATTATACTTGGCAGGAATGCACTTCAATGAAAATGCAGAACATGAGCAGGCAACTTCAAAAGGAAAGGCTTTATTCAAAGTGTCATATCCAAAATATAAAAAAGGAAAACCCACAGCAAAGCCTATCAAAACCAAACCTACATTTTGGTAAGTAATATTCTCTTTTCAAACATAAAAACAACTACTTTCTAGTCCACTTTCTAGGTTATGTCTCAGAGCTGATGCAGCTTGTCTTCACTGAGGTCTTCCTGGAGCCTGCAGATTTGTTGAGAAGTTTAAGTCTGTCCCTGAGCCTGAAGTCCTCGGTGCACCGTTTGAGAAGAGTTCAAAAGAGGACGTCATCGCTGCACATGTTTCCAGGTTCATTCGAGCGGGTCAGACCTGATAAGGATGCAGAAATCTAACATAGTGCCCATCAGGACCTGGAAACTCCTGGTGTATCCAGAGGACTGCACATGAAGGAATAATAACCCTGATCCTGGCACCGAGTCGTCCCCAACACCAGCTCATAAAACTTCTAATGGACACAAATCTGAGACGCCTGGAAAAGGACAAGTATGTTCACTCTGATTATTATAAACAGTATTTGCATTTTTATATTGTATTTATAATTATATTATGTTGTTTTTGTATATAATAAATAAACCACACAGTAGCTTATTACAAAAGCTCCATACACTTACTCCTCGTGTTCTCCCATGTATACGTCCATAGTCTGCACGGTCGATGCTGTTGATATTTTCTAAATGTTGAGGCAGTTCACATTGAAGCCAGGATGGACAGTAATACAAGGAGGAGAGGGCAGCAGATGAACCCGCCTTAGAACCTCCAGATGGAAGTAGGGTTTAGTGTTGTAATGTACATGACCAATGATCCAGGTCGTATAAGGCTCAACACGAAGCACCGCCATGATCGATAAAATGTTTATTCCCTGCACCGCTAACTTCTATACCGGCGCACGCCTCGCCTTTTTAGTTTACACACCCACCATCTCCGCTCTAGGCTACATCACGGGTTGGGCGGGGGAAGCACCTCTCCCTCAGAGGCTATGTCACGGGTTGGGCGGGGGAGGCGGGTTGCTTTCTGTGGGAGGGGCTAAGGCAGGAGCAGTGTACCGTGTGCTTTTCCAGGGAGGTGGGGTAGATCCAAGATATTTTGTGTTATTTTATAACTTTTAGGTTATGGCTGTTGTACAACGCAAATTTGATCATACATGCCCTTAGGGTAGACTATGAAACGGGCAAAAAAGCATAATATGGGACCTTTAATAAGGTTTTAGGTAGAGCTTCAATGTGCAATAAGAAATGTGAGAAAAAAAAAAAAAAACAGCGTTTGAGTATTTTTACTCATTTTACATCATTTCATGTTCATTTTATTGAACACACAGCAATTAACCTGAAATAGTCAAAGGTTTAGGACCACATGCATTTAAAAGCCTAAATCTGTGGAAAAATGTGGATTCAGTGTCATTTCTTGTTTTTTTTCTTGTTGCTTGTTGAAGCTCTACTTGAACCTTGTTAAGATCCAACCATGCAAAATGTGACTTTTGACATTTGCTCAACAGGTCTTAAAGGACTAATATTAAGCATTTTTTGTATTGTTTTTAGCCTTTAAACATGCTCTTGAGTACCTTTAATTTGCCATATAATGTTTTGAAACAAAAAAGTTTATTATGAAATAATTAAAAAAAATTCTCAGCAGTCTGGAAAGACACTTACTTAGTGCATCCAGCCAGTAGATGAAGCCAAGCGTTTAGCTATATTCTATCTATCTATCTATCTTTTATTTTGGATTAAGACTACAGCATGATGCTTTTCTGTGATTCCTGGGCCGTTTTACACAAAATAAAAAGTGTCAAAAGCAAAGACACTCACTCTTTCTTGAAATCAGAATCCGAATCTGAATTTATTTTTTAAACAAATTGTTGCATGAATTACGGTTGTTTTCTACAAAAACAACATAGCATTCAAACAATTAACAACATTTATTTCGTGAATCAATAATTGCCTATAGTCAAAAAAGTGTCACAAAAGCCTTTTTGTGAGGGTTATAGAAGACAAGCTTGTAAACAGGATTAATGAAACAAGTGTGAATGAAGCTAAATACAACTCCAGCTACGTTTTTCATGAGTGAACAATGTTAGAACATGGTTAAGATATTTGCATAATAGTAATCCTTTAAATCCACATGGTGTCCTCTTTTGGCAGTGTTTTGCGGAATTTCTTACCATGTTCTGGAGTGCACGTAGTGATCCACCTGGCCGTACTTGTTAGTCCCCAGGGTCTTATATCCTCCATGAACACAGCCGCTGCCTTCGTCATACAAACTCCTGTGCCGTACCCGCCCTGCACCACAGTGCCTGCCACGTCCTCTGACCTGTAACACAAACACAGAGACAGGTCACATGTACTTACTCACCCTGGTATCCTAGACCCTTTCCTGTTGTTGACTTTTACCTCATTTCAATTCAATTTGTTTTAGTAGTGCCCAAAAGCACAACAACAGTGGCCACAGGTGCTGTCCTGTCCCTAAACATTCGCCCACTGAGGCAACTTCTGTTGGGATTTTGAGCTTTACAAAAATAAATTGAAGTGAAACTTTGGAGTCTTGTCACTGTGGTTAAACAATAGACTGTATTTAGGAATGGACAGCTTTGTCTAATTTGCCGCTCTTTTCTAAACAGGAAGTGTTCACATACATTTCGTCTCCTTTGGCTCTGGCTCCGATTCTCTTTCTATTGAAACATCTGCATTTCTTTCTTTGTAACTGCTGCTGTCGGACTCGCCATTCAGTACTTAAAGTTTCACTAAACACCAAAACCACTTAAAAAATAAAATTAACTGTGTGAATGAGTCTAAAATAGACATAAATATACATATTCCTAGCCTTACTTTAACATTTTAGTGCATATTAGTTAAATATCTGACTTTTGGGTCCAAAACTGCGCCTGCATTGTCCTAGTTAAGTTCAACTAAATACATTTGAATTCCGCAGTTGGAGCTGCTGCCTCACTCCACGCACAATACCAAACCACGTCACAGGCGCTTTTGCGGGAGTGTGGTGGGTGACTCGCTCGGTCTGTTGGAATATTAACTGTGTAGCGGCACATTAAAATGACTATGTTTCAGTGCAGAGACGGTCTTGATCTTTAATAAAGCCTCATTTGCATCACTAGAATAGGCCAGGAAGTTGAAACTGTCCGCGGGACAAGTACTGGCACATGACCTGTGCCACGGTCACTTTTCACATCCACCTGACGCTCAGAGAGCTCCTCCTCTGTCTCCTCACCTGCTGTTACCTGCATCAGAGAGGGCCGAGCACACACACACACACACGCACGCACGCACGCACACACACACACACCACACACACAAACCCAGACGCGCAACCACACACAAACACACATGCGCGTGCACACCACACACGCGCACACACACATGCACACACACTCACACGTACATCACGCACACACTCTCACACTGCACACACCACATACACACACACACACACACACACACACGCACACGCACACGCACACACACACACACACACACACACACAGCAGGACAAGTGAGAGAGAACGAGAGAGCGGCAAAAGAGACATTACATCTAATTGTAAGCACGCACTTGGTTTAAGAGAGTCATGAGGAGGCGTAACACCATCAGGGGCCCCGGCTTCCGGCTTGAGCCAGGGACTCGAACTGGTACGTCACTTTCACTGTCACTCAGAGGCCACACCCTGCCTCATCTCCACACCACCCACGCCACCTGAACCTCTGAGCGCTGTCCACTTGATGCATACACCGCATTATTTTATTATTATTGGAAATTATTATGTTGGAAAATGTGTTTAAGTGTCATTAAGGTAATTATTTTTCGTTTTCCAGTGAAAGAAGGACGTTCCACATTATTAAGCAGACCACCATTTTCAAGAAATATGTGAAATATAAAAACTTTAGATATTTCACGAAAACTTAAACGTGATCATCACACATTATTAAGAGATTTATTGCTGGTTCAGAGCACACACAGATTGGTGCAGATAAAGGCACAATGAGGAAGGTTTCTGCCAGACAAACACAGATTCAGAGAACAGCTGCTAAAATGCCATCACAAAACAGCAAATATCAAGGTGTAGATCCTCCAGAGGCTGCAGTTCTGCATAAACCTTCTATTAAATGGTAAAGTAAATGGTAAATGGTCACATTTATATAGCGCTTTTCTACCTTTTTTAAGGCACTCAAAGCGCTTTACATCAAGGAACCAGTCACCCATCCACTCACACATTCATACACCAGTGTACGCAGACACTGGGGGCAAGGTGGGTTAAGTGTCCTGCCCAAGGACACAACGGCATTATTAATTTGAAGGAGCTGAAATCGCACCACCAACCTGCAGGTCAGAGGATCTGACCACTCAACTACTCCATGTCTGGAGTGGGATTCGAACTGCCGACCTTTGGATCAGAAGGCGCCCACTCTACCTACTGTGCTACTGCCGCCCTTGTGCCGCCCTTAACCAAAGCTCACAAACAGAAACAGCTCCAGTGGCCCAGAAATCCATGAAGACTCATGTTCAAACAGTCTTGTTCACTGATAAGTGCTGTGCAGCCCTGGATGGTCCAGAGGGATGTGGATGGTTGGTGGACGGTCACCATGTCCCAACAAGGCTGTGACGTCAGCAAGGAGGGGGCGGAGTCATGTTTTGGGCCGTAATCATGGGGAGAGAACTGGTGGGTCACTTTAGGGTCCCTGAAGGTGTGAAAATGACCTCTGTAAAGTATGTGGAGTTTCTCACTGACCACTTTCTTCCATGGTACAAAATAAAGAACCATGCTTTCTGTAACAAAATCATCTTCATGCCGACAATACACATCTCATGCAGGAACACCTCTCATCACTGGCTGCTCTGGGCATAAAAGAAGAGAAGCTCACTGTGTGGCCCCCATCCTCCCCCGATCCCTATTGAGAACCTCTGGAGCCTCAAGCCAAAGATGTAAGAGGGCAGGAGCAGGTCACATCCAAACAGCAGCTCTGGAGGCTGTTCTGATCCTGCAAAGAAATTCAAGCAGAAACTTTCCACAAACTCACAAGTTCTATGAATGCACGAGTAGTGAAGCTCCATCAAATAAGGTCCTATGTTCAAATGTAACTTGACCTGTTCAGATGTTTTTATTCAAATAGCTTTTTTCCTTATGAAAAAAAATATATATATACTGTTAAATCTGCAAAATCAGAGAAAATATCATTTGCATAATAATTTGGAACGCAGCGTATAGTCAAATTTTGATTGTAGGTGGAGTAAGCTCTGGTGCAGCCATTTCGTGACACTTCAAAATGCTTGTTTTAAAAAGCTCTGAATGATCCTTGTGTTTTTATATCTCTGTTGTCTTTGTAAATCAAGATATGAACAATAATATCTGACCAATCAGGCGACCAAGAACAAGACCCTGAGATACTTGAAGATCCACTCACCCTCTCCTTCACCAGGGTCACTCCAACACGTGGCGGTTTAGCTGTGGAGCAATAGTCAAACCCACGCCACCAGAGAAATGCAGCACAGCATTCAACCCCTCTCAAGGAGACGGATTCTAGAGCCCGAGCTGTGCTTAGAGATGAGACCAACTATATTTAGACGGTGACACTCGACCTCCTGCACAACCTCAGGCTCCTTCTACTCCAGGGAGGTGACGTCCATGTCCCTAAAGCCACTTTCTGTGTCCGGAGATCAGGTCGCTGAGGCCCCTGCCGGCCCCCTTGATTGCCACCCAGATCTTTCTGCAATGGCCCTTTATAGATTGTCCCGTAGCCCTGTTTTTGATTTAATATTAATAAAATTGATTTAATTTTTTCACTGTTTTCATTTTTAAAACAGGACATTTCAATCAGATGAAGACTGTTGTTACTGCGATATGTTTTCTTTGTTGCAAAATCGCTATTGCGTCAGCCAATCTTACAATAGTGAAAGTTTTTTGATAAATTGTGCCGCACTAATTGATATCTGGAGGGAGATGAAGCCCTGTGCTCTCTATCCACATATTTTTCTTTTTTTCTTTTCAATACAGAAAGATCAAAGTGGACATAAGCACAATATGATGTGATGTCATACAAACAAGATGGCTGCTACTGCCTGAGCAGGCCCAACCTGTGGTAAGTCAGCATTTATTGATTGGCATGAGATATCACACTTCGGCCAGACAGCCACCTCCAGCCTGCCACCTGGTGCCAATGCTGTCCCTTTGATCAGAAGAAGGGTCTACCAATACACAGACCTCAGAAAGAAAATGTGTCTGTATGTTTTGTTGTGATGTGTTGCTAATGTCTTCACTTCATGTGCCAATGTGTCTCTCAATTCGTCTATAACGCTACCCGTTATGTTGTGTTCACCAATGTTATTACCACAACATAAGTCACTTCAGACAATAACTGTGAAATTGTTGATTGATACATGTAACAATATTATGCAATGCTCATATTATGTCGATGACTCCTGTGCTAAATTCAAAAGTTTGGTGTTCATCAAATGCCCCTCCATGTGTGACGAGGCAAAACCATATTTTCTTCTTTGGATCCAATTTTCATCACTTTTCTTTCTTTAACTTTTTGTCTACGTAGTTTAAGTTATTGTTCTAAAGATCCTGCAAACTGGACAAACTTGTCCTTAAGTTTACCTGATAACCTGAGTTTTCTACACACAAAACCAAGCACGGCGTTTCCTCACAGCGAGAAACCCGGAGGACTAAAACAGACTTGTATTGGGCTCACATCACGTGCAATTCCAGTCGTCCACAGATGAGCTCAAGCGACGTGTATGCTTTGGACCTGCCGTCCTACCTGCCAGTACATGAATTGGACGAACCTGAGGACAATGACTCAGCCACCGTATCCAGAACCACCCGCCGGACAAGCCCTGAGCCCCTCGCCTGCCAAAGTGAGACCCATCCATTTTCGTGGCCGCCATCTCAGGGCTGGCATAACAGGGTAATGTTTTGTCCCCAACTGTTAACTAATTCCAAAAACAAACCTTGAAATTTGTTCTATCAAATTGACCTTTAACAAGTTGAAACCCCAAGATAAACAACTGACTACCTGCCTAATGCAATTCTTATAGAATCACGAGAGAAAAAAAGAAAACTCATGTTGTCCTATACAAGTCTCCCCAGCACTACCAAGGTTTTATTGATGATTTTACTGAGATGCTTTCAGTCATACGCACAGACTTTAATTGTTTTGAATGTTCAATGATTTCAGTGTTCATGTTGATAATGATTGCGACAGAAACGCTAAAGAGCTTGATATTGTCCTTGAAACCTTTGGTCTAACTCAACACGTGAGTAAGATAAGAGAGATCCTTTATTTGTCCCACAATGGGGAAATTCCACTGTTGCAACACACAGTTTAGGACAGAAATGAATGAAATAGGCGCATGCAATAAAAATAGGATAAATAAACATGGTCATAAAAAATACAATAAAAAGTATAAAGTGCACACTCTTATTTACAGTAAAAATGGTAGCTAAAGTGGCTTAAGTGTATTGTTATATACAGTAAGTGACTATGGTGAGGTAAAAGTCTATTAATAGTATGTTAAATTATATTGCACATGATTGTAGCGGGTGAATGGCACATGCTCAGGGCTAACAGTGTTCATTGTAAAGTCTGACAGCAGCAGGAAGGAAAGACCTGCGAAACCTCTCCTTCACACAGCGAGGGTGAATCAGTCTGTCACTGAAGCTGCTCTCCAGGGCAGACAGAGCGTCCTGCAGGGGGTGGGACTCATGGTCCAGCATAGACGTGAGTTTAGCCAGGACCCTTCTGTCCCCCACCTCGCTCACTGAGTCCAGAGCACAGCCCAGGACGGAGCTGGACTTCTTGATGACCTTGTCCAGCTTCTTCCTCTCCCTCTCTGTGATGCTGCTGCTCCAGCAGACCACACCGTACAGGACGGCTGATGCCACCACAGAGTCGTAGAAGGTCCTCAGGAGAGGCCCTGACACTCCAAAAGACCTGAGTCTCCTCAGGAGGTAGAGCCGACTCTGACTCTTCCTGTACAATGCGTCTGTGTTATGAGTCCAGTCCAGTTTGTGGTTCAGATGAACACCCAGGTACTTGTATGAGTCCACTCTCTCAATGTCCCTTCCCTGGATGTTCACTGGTGAGGGGGCAGTGGAGTGGCGTCTGCGGAAGTCCACCAGCATCTCCTTGGTCTTTCCGCGTTGATGAGGAGGTGGTTCTGCTGACACCAGTCCACAAAGTCCTGCGTTACTCCTCTGTACTCTCGGGCGTCATCGCGTCCCGTGATGAGTCCGATGATGGCAGAGTCGTCAGAGAACTTCTGCAGAACACAGCTGTCCGTGTTGTGTCTGAAGTCCGAGGTGTAGAGGGTGAAGAGGAAGGGCGAGGACAGTGCCCTGCGGCGCCCCCACACTGCAGGTCAGAGTGTCAGACACACAATCCCGGGCTCTCACAAACTGGGGTCGGTTCGTGAGGTATTCCAGGATCCACTCTGCCAGGTCACAGTCCACACCAGCCGTCTCCAGCTTGTCCCTCAGCAGCAGCGGCTGGATGGTGTTGAAGGCGCTGGAGAAATCAAAGAACAGAATTCTCACAGCGCTGCCAGGGTTCTCGAGGTGAGAGAGAGAGCGGTGCAGCAGGAAGATGACGGCATCCTCCACTCCAATGCCAGGCGATCGCAAACTGCAGCGGATCCATGGCTGAGCTCACGGTGGAGCGGAGGTGGTCCAGGACCAGCCTCTCCAGTGTCTTCATCAGATGGGACGTGAGAGCCACCGGCCTGAAGCTGCTGAGGTCTTTAGCGCGCGGTGTCTTTGGCACTGGTACCACACAGGAGGTCTTCCAAATCTGTGGTACCACCCTCAGCTTTAGGCTCATGTTGAAGACATGCTCCATAACTCCACACAGTTCATCTGCGCAGGACTTAAGGAGCCTGGAGCTGATGCCGTCTGGTCCTGCTGCCTTCCTGGTTTTAATCCTCCTCAGCTCTCTCCTCACCTGTGCTGCTGTGAAGGACAGGGGTGGGTGGGGTGACTGTGCGCTGGGGGGATTGGTGGTGAGCTGATGGACTGAAGCAGAGGTGTGAAGAGGATCGGGTGTGGGCCATTGTCCAGCCGTGGGGGTGTGGGTTTGCAGCTGTGCGGGGGGAGGGGTGGGTGATTGATCAAATCTCAGAAAGTGAGAATTCAGATCGTTAACCCACTGAAGGTCCCCCTCTGCCTGGACAGGGGGGGGCTTGAAACCTGAGATGGTTTTCAGGCTCCTCCACACTCCCTGGATGTTCTGCTGCTGCAGCTGCTCTTCCATCTTCCTCCTGTAGCTGGCTTCCCCTTGCCTGATCTTCCTCCTCAGCTTCTTCTGCACAGTCCTCAGCTCCTCCTTGTTCCCTGACCTGAACGCTCTCTTCTTCTCCTTCAGCAGAGCCTTAATGTCACGGTTAATCCACGGCTTGTTGTTTGGAAAACACCGCACCGTCCGGGAGGGTACAGTGTTTTCATAACAGAAGTTGATGTAGTCCGTGATGCACTCTGTGATGGAGTTGATGTCCTCCCCATGTGGGTCATAAAGTTCTGCCCACACAGTGGTGCTGAAGCAGTCCCTCAGAGCCTCCTCGCTCTCAGCAGACCACCTCCTCACCACACGGGGCACCACTGGCTGCCTGTGCACGATGGGTTCATACACAGGCCGCAGATGTACAAGGTTGTGGTCCGATTTGCCCAGGGGGGGAAGAGGAGAAGAAGAATAAGCGTCCTTGGTGTTTGCAAAGAACAAGTCCAGGGTTTTCTTGTCTCTGGTGGGGCAGGTGACATACTGGGTGTATGTTGGCAGAACAGATGAGGGAGAAGCGTGGTTGAAGTCACCAGAGATGAGGAAGAGGGCCTGTGGGTGCTGTGTTTGTAACCTGCTGGTGCAGGAGAGCAGAGCTTCACAAGCATTGTCAGCATTAGCAGAGGGGGCCACATACACTGCTATCACAATAATATGTGAAAACTCCCGGGGCAGATAATATGGCCTCATGCTAACAGCTAACAGTTCAATGTCTTTGTTGTGGCCCCACCCATGGCAGACGACAAACTCTGGACCTGCTAATTACAAAGGGAGTTGATATGTGGTCGATGTGGCACTGTCTGATCATTTCTCTGTCTTCTTTGGACCTGTCTGTTATTCCCAATTCACCGGCTGCTCCTGCAGTTGTTCAGAGGAGACACATAAATGACAGCATGACAAATGACAATGTGGAATTGATAAAACTGTATCATGTTCTAATGTAAATGATTTGTTGGACTCTGTTAGATCTAATGTTCTTGACACTATTGCCCCTGTGCAGGTTAAATTGGTTAAAAATAAGCAGAAGGTGCCATGGAGGTATAATGAGATGGTCAGGGCACAGTAAAGGGAGGGCCGTAGAGCCAAGTGAAAATGGCACAAGTCAGAGCTCCAGGTTTATCATGAGATTTATAAAGAAAGATTTTTTGTGTACAGCAAAACTCTACGTAGAACAAGAAAGAGGTATTGCTCTGAAATAATTGGACATTCTTGTAACAAATCACGTGTCCTGTTTGCGACAGTAAACAAATGAACAAACCCCCAGCTCAGTTGCCATTGGAACTAAATTCCACAACTAAGTGCAGTGAGTTTGCAGTATTCTTTAATGGCAAGGTCCAGAACATTAAACATACCATATATTTCACTGTGCAAATAACAATTCAACACTTATAGCTTACTTACTTTGTAACTGTGGCTGACGAAACTGTCCAAGAGATCATCACCAATCTGAGGTCACTACATGCTGCCTCCATGTGTTACCCACCAGATTTTTAAAGTCTGTTCTGAGCAGTTTGCTAGCACCTCTCACTAAAATAGTTGCTTCAATCTGGAACATTCCCAAAGGCTTTGAAAACTGTGGTCATTAAGCCTCTTCTAAAGAAGAGCAGTCTTGATACCACAATACTGAACAATCATTGGCCCATTTCAAACTTGCTCTTTTTTGGAAATAATCTTGAAAAGTTGACTTATTCAGTTCCTCTCAAAGAACGACTCCTTTGATGATTTCCAGTTGGGTTTCAGATCACACCACAGTACTGAGACTGTCAGCGTTTTAATTTTATGCAACCAATAACAGTCTACCTGAGGCCGTGAGACAGGCCCCTTCACTGGCAGCGTTTGACTGTGCCTATGAGTGAGGGAATTTGAATCTGAATTTAATCATCTCAAATACATTTTAATGTGTTTTATGCTTTCATTGATGTATTGTGATTTATGTTATATTGTAGCTTTAGTGTTTTTATTGTTGTGAAGCACTTTGAATTGCTTCTTGCATGAATTGTCCTCTACAAATAAATTTTGATTTGATTTTTGATCTACGTGATCATGCCCCTATCTACTTTACTGTACATTTGGAAGTGCCCTGCTTGTAGCATGTCCTAAAAGCTCTATAAAAAAGATTTCAGCTGGTTCAAAATGCAGCAACAAGATTATTACCAGAAACTAGAAGAGGAGATCATATTTCGCTGGTGTTAGTGTCTTCACTTCCTCTTCACTTCCCATTGAGTTTAGAATGAAATTTAAAATCCTCCTCCTGACCTATAAAGCCACAAATGATATGGCCCCATCCGACCTCAAAGATGTGATAGTAGTGTACTATATAAACCAGGCATCTCATAATCACGTCCCAGGGGCCAACTGCGGCCCTCAAGACGATTTATGATGGCCCCTGAGATGGTTTTTAATTTGTAGAATAAGTGGCCCGTTGATAAAACGCATTCCTTATATCTCTCATGTATCAGTATTATACTAAATTAATATCAACATGTGCTTATCACTAAAACACATAGTTTGAAGCTAGTTTGTGGCTTATACGGTATTATCATTTCTAAATTCTAAAATACAAATAAAATGTTCTACTATCTATCTAGATTTTGAGGGTGGAAAATGTAGTTAAGTCTGTCTCTGTTGTGGCCCCCGACCAGCTCTGATTTTCTAAATTTGGCCCCCTCTTAAAATAAGTTTGAGACCCCTGATCTAAACAGAGCACTTCACTCTCAAAATGCTGGACTGTTGTTAGTCCCCAGAGTCTCTAAAATCACAGTAGGAGGTCGAGCATTTAGCTACCAAGCTCCTGTTATGAACCAGCTCCTGTTCATGTTAAAGAGGCCCACACAGTCTCTACATTTAAGACCAGGCTCAAAACGGCCCTCTTTGGAATAGTTTATGGTCAGACCAGTTAGGAACAGAAATAAAAACCTACAGTTTTAGCTACGCTGCCCTAAGAGCAACTCTGCTGGAGGAAGTATGGAGCTTGAACACTGTCCTCTGGTTCTTCTACTTTCCTTATCATCAATATTTAAGATTTTAGTTCAACTGTAGTCTGTTGTTCACGTTTTTTCTCTTTCTCCACTTCCCTCGAGAAGTGAGGACTGTTTCAGAGACTGCGGCGGCTGCGACCCACGACCCTGACCTGTAGACCCGGATGTTCCCATTTGCCTGGAGGAACTCTGTCTGCATTGGATGATGTTACCTTTTCCCCACTGGGTTTTTTGTAGTTTTTACTTGAGAGAAGGAGGGTCAAGGACAGGGGGTGCTCCGGGACAGTTATCCATTTGCTAAATTGTATTTTAATTGCTTTCTACCTGTGGCTCATTGGGACAAAATAAATTTAATCAATGTTAAACTTAAAAAACACTCTGAAGGTTTAATGCTTGTCTGCTTGCTGACCCTTTGTTTTAAAAAAAAGTCAAACTTCATTGAGATGTTGGGACACATGACAGATAAAGCTTTGAACCAAACACCTGCTCTTTTGATAACAACCTTTAACTGGGCACTCAAAAAAGCAGACATTCCCTAGAGTTGGAAAGAAGCCGCCATATCTCTAATACCTAAAAAGGGGAAGGACCAACTTGACTGTGCCTCATACAGACCTCAATTATGTCTAAAAGAATGGTAGAAACACTCCAAAAATGAAGACAACATTAGGTGATCTTTACACTGGAATTATATACAAAAGCAGCAAAATGAAACTAATTATTAGTTCTGACATTGAGAAACCTTTTGATTCTGTTACCTGCCCTTTTTTATTTGAAGTATTAAACAATATATAATAATGAACTAATGACAAATAATAAGATAAGATCACTTTATTGTCTTTTCACATGGTATGTACTAGAAATTCACAAGCAAAATTGTTTCAAAGTGCAAGTCCTCGCCTGGAGGCTGTTGTAACCTGCCAGAAGCATCTCTGTGAGGAGTTTGAATTTTGAATTTGACTGTGTCAGATTTGCACTGCGGGTTGCGCCATACTTCAGGAGTATGTGCTATCCCCTCCACCACGAGTGGATCATTTTAAAGGCACAGAAGTTTTCATTATTTTCAAAACATGTCCCGCTCTTTAGTTTTTAACCAAAAAGACAAGCACTTTTGACTCCAGACGAGAAACGGCCCTGGGTGAGATGCAGAGAGAGGAGGCAGAGGAGGAAATGAGCTTTTATTCCATTTGGAATATAGGAAAAAACAGCTTTATTAAAACAGCACAATGAATACAAATTAATTTATGCAAAAGGGAGCTCATATTACATCATCATAGCATGCAAACAAAAAATAAACAAAGGATGCCGCGAGGAGAGGTGCAGAGAGTCATAAAGATCAAAGGTAAGAAAAGACCTGAAACAAAATGGAATAATGGGTGTTCACATCCACAAATCATATCCACAAGGGGGAGTAAAGAGCAGTGTACACAAGAATATGTCTTTGTATTCAGCATGAGAAAGGCGCATTACGATGATGTAGTTCCTTAAAGTATAAGTGTTTTTTTGGGGTTTTTTGTGCATCTACACTTACAACCATTGTTGTGTATATATAACAAATAAGACCATGTTTAGTGTTTCAAATACTTAAAATGCCCTAGAAATTATAAAATAAAACAAATTGAAAGTTATTATATTTGTGAATAAATAAAAAAATTCAAGAGGTTTTAGGTTTTTTCCCCCCAATCAGAGAAAAGATACATTTGAAGTTTCTGCCTGTACTTTTTTAGATGTTTAGTTAGTAATTAGTAACACATTTTAATTCAAGTAGTAAACAAGGCCAAACATGCCCGTGTCTGGTGTCGAAAATTAGAACTCAGTGAGCTCTAATTTTGAGTGAAGACCCCGCGGAAAAATATTGAAAGACCACTCAGTAGTGTCGATCAAAAATCGATTAACATGGGGCCAATGGGAGCCTGGCCCGAAAAGAATTTTAACGTAAAATTATGGCTCCTTGCCCAGAAAAATAGATCATGTTATGCCCCGCCCTAAACCTTAGGGGAAGTCAGCCATATTGGATCAAACCTGAGACTGACAAAAGCACACACCTATGTACTTTTGACATCTCAACCAATAGTTTGCATCGGTAACACTTTTAACACTAAACCTGTGTGGGATCAAATATTGTCAGGTATGGCCATGGTGAATTTTCAACAAGATCGCATTTTTTTTTGTTTTTTATACTTTTTTTTGTTTTTTATAATTTTTTTTGCTGGAAATTCTTCATAACACCAACTCCTGGTTGACAGAAAGTCGCCCAAGACTGCAGAGCCCGACACACATCTGCCACTGAAGGGCTTCAGAAACAAAAAAAAACTTCTTTAAAGGCCTTGTCTCCTTGAACGCCACAGAACTACAGCTTGGACTTTACCAAAAGACACAAACATGGGACACTGAAAGTGGAAGAAAGTTTTATTCTTTTATGGGAAAAATGTGGTTTTTCAACAGGACAACGCTACAGTTCACAAAGTCCCAGGACAAAGGACTTCTTCAGGAGAATAACATCTCTCATTTGGACCATCCTGCATGTTCCCCTGCCCTAAATCCAATTGAAGAACTTTGGTGATGGATGACAAGGGAATTTACAAAAATGGACAGCTCCAGACAGCAGATGCCCTTCGTCTTCACCAATTGGAGAAATGTTCCCTCTCACCTCCTGGAAATGCTTGCATCAACCATGCTGCAATGAATTTTTGTAGTGATCAACAATAACGGTGGGGCAACTCTGAGTTCATGTTTTGGACTTTGATTTCTGTTTCGATGGGGTTTCAGTGTTTTTTTTGTTTTGTTTTGTTTGTTTGTTTTTGAGGTGCGGTTCTCAACTTTTGATCATGTGCAGAACAGCCTATTTCAGTGTAATTGTTGTTTTTCAATACTCCCATGTTTTTAATATTATATTGATATTATATCATATTGAAGCTCTACTTGGAACCTTGTTAAGATCCAACCATGAAAACGTGACTTTTGCCATTTATTCAACTGGTCTTATATTTTTGACCGAGACTGTATTATGAAACACAACATGCAGACTTAACACAACACTGGAGACTGTATTTTCTGATGGAAATAGGAGCAATTCTGAACCTGCTGTTTCTTCATATTTCTGTTACCGTAAGCTGAGATACGCTTTGTTTGAACATGGACAACTAACGTAGCCCACTGTTTGTGCCCTTCGGTTGTGCAGGGAGCAGTTCTGTACACGGTCTGCGCTGTGCTCACTCTTTAAGGCAGATATTTAAAGCCAAGGAACTGTTTCATTTCCAGTACATCCCAGACCTTTTCAAATGGTACCTACTTAGAACCGAATAACGGTGCCCATCTCCAGAGATCTTGTCGTTCCTTTGTCCACAGTGCGCAACATAATCAAGAAGTTTGCAACCCATAGCTCTGTAGCTAATCTCCCTGGATGTGGACAGAATTTTTTTGCAATATTGCAATGCAGGATAATCTGGATGGTGGATAAGCCCCAAACAAGTTCCAAAGAAATTCAAGCTGTCCTGCAGGCTCAGTGTCATCAGTGTCAGCGCCAACTATCTGTCAAAATTTGAATGAAATGAAACGCTATTGCAGGAAACCCAGCCAGACCCCATTACTTACAGACTTACAGACCCCGACATACTGGCAAACTATAGACCTATTTCTAATCTGCCCTTTGTCTCTAAAATCCTTGAAAGAATTGTGATTAAACAGCTTTGTCGCCACCTGCAGGACAATAATTTATTTGAAGTTTTTCAGTCAGGGTTCCGTGCGTACCACAGCACTGAAACTGCACTAGTTAAAGTCACAAATGATCTGTTATTAGCTGCTGATGATGGACAGGTCTCAATCCTGGTTCTGTTGGACCTCAGCGCAGCGTTTGACACCATCGACCGCAACATTCTACTGCAGAGGTTAGAATGTGATGTAGGTGTCAGTGGAACCGCCCTAAGCTGGTTTAAATCCTATCTATCTGATAGGTACCAGTTTGTTAATGTAAACCAGAGATCTTCCCCATGTTCTAAAGTAACCTACGGTGTGCCGCAGGGTTCAGTACTCGGTCCAGTTCTGTTCACTCTTTATATGCTGCCCTTAGGTATGATCATCAGAAAGCATGGCATTAACTTCCACTGCTATGCAGATGACACTCAGCTTTATTTATCAATGAAACCTGATCAGACCCATCAAGCAGACAGACTTAGTGCCTGCGTGAAAGACATAAAAACTTGGATGACTCTTAATTATCTGCTCCTTAACCCTGAAAAAACCGAGGTCATTCTGCTGGGCCCTAAGCACCTGCGAGACTCTTTATCTGACCAGATAGCTTCTCTGGACAATATCACTGTAGCCCCCAGCTCTACTGTAAGAAACCTTGGGGTCCTATTTGATCAAGATCTCTCGTTCAAAGCACATATAAATCAAGCCTGTAAAACTTTCATCTGCGTAACATCAGCCAAAATTAGAAAAATCCTGCCCAGAGACGATGCCGAAAAACTCATCCATGCATTTGTCACATCCAGATTAGACTATTGTAACGCCCTGCTTACAGCGTGTCCTAAAAGCTCTATAAGAAGCTTTCAACTGGTTCAAAATGCAGCAGCAAGATTATTAACAGGTACTAGAAGAAGAGATCATATTTCACCAGTGTTAGAGTCTCTTCACTGGCTTCCTGTTGAGTTTAGAATCAAATTTAAAATCCTCCTCCTGACTTATAAAGCTTTAAACAATATGGCCCCATCCTACCTCAAAGATGCACTAGTAGCGTACCATCCAAACAGAGCTCTTCGTTCTCAAAATGCTGGACTATTGTTAGTCCCCAGAGTCTCTAAAAGCACAGTAGGAGGTCGAGCATTTAGCTACCAAGCTCCTGTTATGGAACCAGCTCCTGTTCATGTAAAAGAGGCCGACACAGTCTCTACATTTAAGACCAGGCTCAAAACGTTCCTCTTTGAAATAGCTTATGGTCAGGCCAGTTAGGAACAGAAATAAAAACCTACAGTTTTAGCTCCGCTGCCCTTGAAGCAATTCTGCTGGGGGAAGTATGGAGCTGGAACACTATCCTCTGGTTCTTCCTACTTTACCTATCAACAATATTTAATATTACTTCAACTGTAGTCTGTTCATTGCTGTTCACATGTTTCTCTTTCTCTCCACTTCCCCCGGGGAGTGGAGACTGTTTCAGGCACTGCGGCGGCTGCTCCAGTGACGACCCCCCCACCCCCATCTGTCTGAAGGATCGATCTCTACACTGGAGGATCTATGCTCCACCCGCCTGGACAGCTGGATTAGCCATACCTCGTCTGCCTGGACGAACTCCTTCTACTTTAGATGAACTGTTCCTCATCTCCTGCTGGAGGATCTCTCTACACTGGTGGACTGCTCCTCGTCCTCCTGGAGGAACTCTTTAAAGCCACCTCCCTCTTGAGTGGTTCTGGCTCCACAGTCCAAGTGGATGTCAGTCCTAGTTAATCTGCAGCCTGTCCGTCCGTGGGAGTAGGATCTCTCCTTCACTGTGGTTCTCCCCGAGGTTTCTACTTTTTCCCATGGGGTTTTTTGTAGTTTTTCCTCGCGAAGGAGGGTCAAAGGACAGGGGCATTCTGGGACAGTTATCTGAACTGCTTTTACCTGTGGCCCATCGAGGCAACTGTTGTTGTGATTTTGGGCATTATAAAAATAAATTGATTTGATTTGATTTGATTTGACTTACAGACATAAAAAAGCAAGACTTGCCAAAATGTATGTAAGCACGCCATAAAAATTCAGGACAAATGTCTTGGTAAAGCACATAAATGTACTGTTTACAAAAAATTAAATGAGGCCTACAAAGAAAAGAACACAGTACCTACAGTCAAATATAGTGGAGGTTCAAAGATGTTTTGGGGTTGTTTTGCTGCCTCTGGCACTGGGGGCCTCAACTGTGTGCAAGACATCATGAAATCTAAGGATTACCAAAGGATTTTGAGTCGCAATGTAGGGCCCAGTGTCAGAAAGCAGGGTTTTTGCCCGAGATCATGGGTCTTCCAGCAGGACAATGACCTCAAACATACATCTAAAAGCACCCAGATTTCAGAAATTAAACATATAAACCACAGAACTCGACCAGAGAGTGAAGAAAATGAAATTAGATGGGTTAGTCGAGCAAAAGGGGCAGAGGCGTACGCCGGGGCACGTAACAGTAATGATGATGTCAAAAACTGTCCCGAGTGCTTTGTTAATCTCGGTCCAATATTTCTGTGCAGTAGGACAGCCCCAAAACACATGGTGATTGTGAGCCTCTTGACAACCATAGATTCTCCAGTAGTTTGTGTGAGTAGTGAGCACTTTGACATAGTGTAATAAAGAAACGTGACACATTTTTCAACAGAACTCCCTTTAGACATGTGATTTCATTCATGACAGTGACAATGATGATGATTTTTATTTATAGAGCGATTTTCCACCTAACAGACACTCAAAGCACTTTACAAACCGTTGAAACTACAGTTGCTGTTACAACATACCATATACTATTACATTTAAAGACAATAAACAGACACAACATACAGTTGTAACCACAGTTGTGTCACAACAAACACACAATAAACAATAAATGGTAGACATACATAGCAGGTAGCTGTATTCTATGAGTAATCCATACAAAAGATGCAAGTAACTAAGTTTTAGAAACGAAAAGGTGGAACAGTTCAGACTGATGTTAAACGGCAGACGGGGGCTTGGGCTTGGAAGGCATCTGAGATGTTTTGGCGAAACTGTAGCTGATGTTTATGAGTTTCGTGGCCTTGTCCTTTGGGGCAGGGAGTGAGGATAAGATTTTTGATCTTTGGCAATTTGTCCAGATCATAATCGATCAGTTCTGGTTCTCAGTGTCACTTGTGAGCCTCCGTTTCATGTTATCCACATGTTCTTCCATGTCCACCGTCCGTGCTGAGATGTTGGACCAGCTCTCCGGTGTTTGCCTCTCTCTGTTCTAATCCCTTCAGCTGCTCATGTCACAGAAGTGCTCTTTAATTTCACAGACAGCAGCTGGGTTGCTTTAAAGGCAGCTGTCTTAGAAATTTTGTGATAGTTTAAGGCAGTACCCAGTCCAATAAGCACGAACCCCACTATCAAGATTCCAAAAATAATTAAGTCCTCATCGTCTTCCATGCACAGAACTTCCAGACCCAGAATCTGCCAGTTGTTCCAGGCGTTCCGCGTGTAGCTGCTGCAAAAGTTCTGTCAGGGCAGGTGGGTTCTCCCGGTGCACCCTTCTTATGGCGCTTCTTATCGCGCTCAGAGACCAGGTATCCATTTCCAATTTTTAGGAGTCCAGCAAGCAGTGAATCAATACAGAGAATAAAAGTATGAGACAAGAAGCAAAACAAATAGATAGGACAGAGGAGCAGAGGAACACGTCCGCCTTGTCTGAGAGCAGGAATTGTTGCACTGTAACAATACCTTCTCTTACACATTTATTTTTAACATATTTAGTAGAATAGCTGTTCAGATTATTGGTGCATTTAAATAATTTAGATATTATCCCCTTGAAAATGTGCCTTAATAATAATTCAGTCAGGGGGTTTGCTTTGTTTAATTTCCTAATTGTAATAGCTCCTTATTTGTAAGAACCCAGTCCTGGATTTAAGTCAAAGGATTCCTTAATCATATCTTTTCTTCAGATTAAGGCAAGGCAAGGCAAGTTTATTTGTACAGTACAATTCATACACAAGGCAATGCAAAGTGCTTTACATAAAAGGAACAATTTTATTTTATTATTTTATATTATATTATTTTAAAATCACAAAACAGATAAAGACATACAGAATAATAAAAAAAAGAGAAGAGTGCAGGTAAATCTTTCACTCATATGCACATCTAAACAAAACTGTTTTTAGCCTGGATTTCAGCATCGTCAGAGTGGAGGCCTGTCTCACATCTTCAGGGAGAGTGCTCTAGATGTTAGCTGCATTAAACTGAAATCCTGATTCCTCATGTTTAGTCCTGACTCTGGGCACCAGCAGGAGGCCGGTCCCTGAGGTCCTCAGAGTGCGAGATGGTTCATATGGCACTAACATGTCACAGATGTACTTTGGTGCTTGGCCGTGGAGAGACTTGAACACAAGCAGACCTGCTTTAAAGTCTATTCTTTGACCTGAAGCCAGTGCAGAGACCTGAGCATAGACTAATGTGCTTGTACTTCCTGGTTCTAGTCAGGACCTGAGCCACAGCGTTCTGGATGTACTGCAGCTGTTTTACAGCTCGTTTGGAGAGGCCAGTGAGCAGCTGAGTTGAGGATTTTGAGCGAGCGACTGGAGGTGACTGCTGACACTGCAAACAAATTGCCCCTTAGGGATAATAGATAACCTTCTTCAACCTTCTTCAACTTTTTCTTTGTTTCAGCGGCCCAAAGACGATGATTTCAGTCTTGTCTGAGTTTAGCTTGAGAAAATAGTTTTGCATCCACACACTGATCTCTGATCACTGATGCAGTGACAGAGTGAATCCATTGGTCCATATTCAGCAGAGTGTCATCTGCATAGTTGTGATAAGACTCATTAGTCCTGCGTATTAACTGAGCTAACGGCAGCATGGAGAGGCTGAACAGAAGGGGTCCCAGCATTGACCCTTGGGGCACCCCACAGGTCAAGCCCATGTGGTCTGAGACACAGTTACCAATCTCAACAAAGCACTCCCTATCCTCAAGGTAGGACTTCAACCAATTTAGTGCCAGTAATGCTCACCCAGTCCTTTAGTCTCTGTAAGAGAATCTCATGATCGACAGAGTCAAAAGCAGCGCTCAGATCTAACAGAATTAAGACTGAGGCTTTGCCCCTGTCAGTGTTCAGGCATTGGTCACCTCGATAAGAGCAGTCTCAGTGTGATGAGATCTAGTGAGCTGTTGGTAAACAACCTTTTCAAGGACTTTGCCTAAAAATGGCACATTTGAGATGGGCCGGTAATTTTTCAGTACTGAGGCATCAAGACTGCTCTTCTTTAGGAGAGGCTTAATAACCATAGTTTTCAAGGCCCTTGGGAATGTTCCAGATTGAAGCAACATGTTAACTATGTGAGTGAGTGGTGCTAACAAACTGCTCAGCACAGACTTTACAACTCTGGTGGGTAACACATCGAGGCAGCATGTAGAAGAACGCAGACTGGCGATGATCTCTTAATTAACTACTGTCTCCTTGAAGTATGGGCCCTTTTCATTTTCAGTGAGATTCATCTTTTATGATGTAGCACCATGACAACCTAACAGCAGAGAGAGGTTGCAACCTTTAGTGACGTCCTCAAAATGCCGTAAAGTAAGTACACAAGTCACATGACTGAAACCCATGAATAATGTGAACAGACGTGCTGAAAGTCAGTCATTGTTGAAAGTCAACAATTAAAATAATTCTTCATATGTCCACTTTATCCCTCCCGCTATCTTCGGGTCATTTTGACTTCATCTAGTTTTTTGTTTTTTTTCATCGCTATGAAACTTTCATGGGCGGTCCAAAACTTCACTCGACATACAATTCATGAAAAAAATGTTAGTAAATCTTTTTTTTTTTTTCTTAATATGAAATCGTATCTTGCTCTTTGACCAAATGTGCATAGCTCCATTGAAGAGAGCACAAAGGTAAAATTGGTAGTAGGACTATGCTAAATCTCAAAATTAATCTTCACTTCTCATTCGAATGATTTGTTAAAGCTGATAAGTTAGTCATTCACAGGTGATTATAAGTGTCTGTGTAATACCTCCGTACTGCACCAGCAGACAGTTTGACCTATGCGTCCTCTCTCCTCTCGTCTCTCACTAAGAGCTCTGAGTGCTTATTAAGTCCTTTAGCTGGTCTTTTAGAGTGCGCGCTCTCCGTCTAAAGGCCCAGCTCGTCACACCTCCTGACAGACACTTCTGACAGCCTTAATTCGACTATTTCAGGCTTTATTCGGCCGATTTATGATCATACTTGTAGTTTTCTTACTTCAAAGACTGTAATGAGGCATTTGAGAAATTTACAATGTGATGAGGTCAACCTACACCAGTCGAGGGGAAAGAGTTAAGTTATGTTGTGTTTTGAGTCCGCTTTTGACGCACAACAAACCATGTCACTGGTCTAATATGTTAAAAGATGTTCAGAACGACGATACTCTGAGTACGTTGTGCTATTTATAGATAGAGAAGATGAACATCGGAAAATTGTTTGTGCTTGATGGCGCTTTACTGTATCAAGATGGAACCTTTCATTCCCTTGTTTCTGGTGACCCAAAAACAGTTTCAGACATCAACTTGGTTTGCAGCGAGATGTGACTTTTTCTCATTTTTCTCTTGGACATATTCTGCCTTTATCACGCAAACTTAAGTCATGGGATGTTTTCCAAAAGCTGCACGCATTGGCTCCAAGAGCAGACGGCTTCACTTTTTAATTTCACTTCACAACGTGGCTGTGGACGCACTTGTTAAATATCGAGGGGAGAAGCATGTTGGCTTTATGGAAGTGGTGGATTTTAACAACGGAGAGAGAGCAGCAGAGTGAAGGATGAGTTAAAGGAGAAGAAGATGTGCGGAGGAAAAGGGAATGAGGGACAGAGGAGAGATGCACGCAGACACCCAGCCGAGGCGTGTTTCTGTATTTCTGTGAGTTTTCTGCAGTGCTCAGGCGCGAGATGCAAACTTTAAACACAATCACATCTCACCGTGGTGTTGTTTGTGAAACATTTGGTATGCTGTTTTCTGCAAGTGCTATTGCCTGATGGTTGTTTAAAAACCCTCAAGATGCATCCCTGACACACATACTCAATAAAAAATGCGACATGTGGCCATACAGCAGGTGCATGGTCTAAATGAGGCGATTAATCAGAATCAGAATTGGTTTATTGCCACTGTCAGTGATCAAAATTCACAAACATATGAACTTGCTTCGGCGTAAGGTTCATAAAACAATGAATAAAATATATAAAAGAGGCATGCATAAGATTAAGAATAAAGAATAAGTCACGACCCCCCCACCCCCATCTGTCTGGAGGATCGATCTCTACACTGGATGATCTATGCGCCACCCGCCTGGAGGAACTCCCTCAACCCTGGATTAGCCATACCTCGTCTGCCTGGACCAACTCAAGCTTGAGTGGTTCTGGCTCCACAGTCCAAGTGGATGTCAGTCCTAGTTAATCTGCAGCCTGTCCGTCCGTGGGAGTAGGATCTCTCCTTCACTGTGGTTCTCCCCGAGGTTTCTACTTTTTCCCGTGGCGTTTTTTGTAGTTTTTCGTCGCCGCGGAGGAGGGTCAAAGGACAGGGGCATTCTGGGACAGTTGTCTGAACTGCTTTCTACCTGTGGCCCATCGAGGCAACTGTTGTTGTGATTTTGGGCATTATAAAAATAAATTGATTTGATTTGAAAATAAAATAGAATAGAATAAACTAAGATAGACTAAGACTATATACAGAAATGTACAGTTGGACAGACAGTAGTGCAAATTGGCAATGCAAATAGATAGTTATTTCCTAATATATTGTTAAAGTGCTATAAAGTGTTCATGAGTCCAACATCAGAGGGAAAGAAACGGTTCTTGTGGCGGGAGGTTCTGGTCTGGATGGACCGTAGCTTCCTGCCCGAGGGGAGGGGCTCAAATAGTCCATGTCCAGGTGAGAAGGGTCAGCTGTGATCGACCTGCTCGTCCCTGAGTGCTGGAGACGGCTTGTCTTTCCTCAGCTGCCACCGGTAGTACATCCTCTGCTGGGCCTTCTTGATGATGGAGCTGATGGTGGGCTCCCACTTGAGGTCCTGAGTGATGGTGGTGCTGGGAAAACGGTGATGGGAGAATCTGTCAGGACTGGTCCACCTCCCTCCTGTAGACAGATTCAAGTCATGGCTGGAGGTCCAGCAGCTGGTGTCACAGGGAGAAGAGCAGAGGAGAAAGTACACAGCCCTGTGGAGTTCCTATGCTGATAGTCCGAGTGTCTGAGACATTCTTCCCCAGCCGCACGCACTGCCTCTGGTCCGTCAGGAAGTCAGTGATGCACCTGCAGATGGAGTCAGGCACGTTGAGCTGAGAGAGCTTGGAGTAAAGCAGGAAGGAAATAGTCGCAGGTAAACGTCAGCGTTAGTGCACATGTGTGATCATCTGTGCCGTGCTTTGGCTCACCTCCGTGCCAAAAGCCTGAACCGTGCCACGCCTGCACACTCCGGACTCACACTGGGCAAACGTACCGTGCTTTAAGGGCTATGCGTGCTTGAGTACAGTTCGAGTGTGAATGCACCCGGGATCAGACTCTGCTTCTCGTCTCATTTAGACAAACTACTATGTAAGTTTTATTCATTATTTGTCTGGGGAAGTGAACATGAGCAAGACGGGAATTAGGGATGGCTATAGTGATTAGCTAATTGGTTAGTGTGACACACGGTTTTGTTAAATCTTATTCTAAAAACAAACAAGGAAATATACTGCAGAAACATACAAACATCAAAGTAAAAACAGATCGTGCCTGTGCTGGCCGACTAGAAAAACTTCTGCGTTGTGTTGTGATGATACTGGGGTTGCCATTCAGGAGGAGATATACCGTGTGAAACACAAAAATATCAGTATACAGCCACACCAGGTCTCACGTTTGCAACACAAGTCTCCCCTCTGCTTCCCTCATGGCACCCTTATGTTATTACAATTTCACAAATTACAATGATTGTTACGGCCCCAGGCCTACAGATCTGCCTCCTTTTGTGTTTTTTGAATATTGTCTGTATTTCTTGTGGCGGGGGAGTTCTGTGCTGGAGAGAGGAGGCTAGCTCACGCTGAACGGGATTGGCTGCTGCCTCCTGGCCCACTGATTGGAGGGCCAATCAGTCCACCTGTGGTCCCGCCCAGTACTAAAGGACACTCTGCTCACCTGTTCGAGGCTGCTGGCCTGTGTGTGGCCAGTATGCCATATTGTGCCTCTGTTGTCAGGGCTGCAGTGGCAGCGCCTGTGTTCTGTGTGGTTTGAGGCACGTGTGTTTGTTTCATTTGGTTTATGTCATGTCTCTTTTTAAGTTGTCACCTGATTCTGTTTATGGGCCTTTGTTTTGTTAGGCCTGTGTGACCCATGCATTCGGGGACTGACATATCGTCTGTATTTTGTTGTAGTTCTGTTAATTTACCTTTACACCCCTGTTCATTAAATTACATCTTTATTTAAACCTTTTCCCACCTTTGGTTTTTTTTTTGTTACCTCCCCTTCCCTAGCTGAGCTGGGTTGTAACAATTGGGGGCTCGTCCGGGATACATAACACCCTATCCTACAGATGTAATTTGAATAGGTTTGTATTTGGTAAGTTTTTTTTAATTGATTGACTTTACTTTTGTTTCTAAATTTGTACTGATGTTTTGGTGATTGGTTGGTGGAACGTTGTTGCCTGGTGTTGCCTGTGCGGCTGATGTGTGGTGCCCCTGGTGGTAGCCCTAATGTCTGACTCCTTGTATTTGAGTGAGCCTCAGGTGTGGTTTGTGGTCGGCCTGATCACCCGCTCACACTCCTGCGGTCTGAGCCTCTCGTCTTCCATTGTCCCTGGGGTGGGGCTTGGCTCCCAGGGTGCCTGGCCCATCTAAGGGGAGGTTGGAGCAGCTACCTCTGCTGCCTGAGTCTAGACCCAGCCCTGGATCTTGAGTTCTGGCTTGTCTTCCACCTCTCAGTCAACCTAAACATGCAGTAAGTATAAACTTCAAATTTAGTTAATTACAAATATTATTTGTAACTTAAGGGGGAGGGTGTTACGGCCCCAGGCCTACAGATCTGCCTCCTTTTGTGTTTTTTGAATATTGTCTGTATTTCTTGTGGCGGGGGAGTTCTGTGCTGGAGAGAGGAGGCTAGCTCACGCTGAACGGGATTGGCTGCTGCCTCCTGGCCCACTGATTGGAGGGCCAATCAGTCCACCTGTGGTCCCGCCCAGTACTTAAGGACTCTCTGCGCACCTGTTCGGGGCTGCTGGCCTGTGTGTGGCCAGTATGCCATTTTGTGCCTCTTTGTTTGTCAGGGCTGCAGTGGCAGCGCCTGTGTTCTGTGTGGTTTGAGGCACGTGTGTTTTGTTTCGTTTAGTATGTCATGTCTCCTTTTATTTTGTCACCCGTTTCTGTTTATGGGCCTTTGTTTTGTTAGGCCTGTGTGACCCATGCATTCGGGGACTGACATATCGTCTGTATTTTGTTGTAGTTCTGTTAATTTACCTTTACACCCCTGTTCATTAAATTACATCTTTATTTAAACCTTTTCCCACCTTGGTTTTTTTTTTTGTTACCTCCCCTTCCCTAGCTGAGCTGGGTTGTAACAATTATATTTATATTTTTACAGTTTGATTGTGTAGTGTACATTTTTATCAATTAAATCCTTCTAATCATGGCATTTTTTAAATTTTCATGTACATGTTATGAATTACAACAAAATGAACAAAATAAATGACAGTGTGTGTTGGTGTACAATATAACCACAAACCTGTGTGAAACACAAAACATATCAGTCTACAGCCGCTCCAGGTCTTACACTTCCAACACAAGTCTGTAGAAAAATAAAGCACCACAGACACATGAGAGACAACACTTGCTAGTCCAAGATCACATGCTAATACTAGCTTATCCAAAGTGCTGTATTATATACTACACCATTTCACACATACTACCAACAAGAACAATGTTAAGTGTCTTATAAATCACAAACAATGTATGTATATCATTAACATGAATTCTGTATCCAAAATGTTATGCTTAAATCACGGGAGCAAAACCTCCAGCTTACCTCCCCTGTGCTTTCCTCAAGGCACTGAGGGGAGCCAGAGAATCCCCAGGAAGTAGTGGCACTGCCAAAATAAAAGCCTCTGACTAAAATGGTCTAAAATACTAAACTTATGTACAATCTAATTGTTATTTGCAAAGAAAACTGCATTTTTAGTGAAACTGTAAGTAAGACCACATGGGCTACACCTGTGCATTTGGAGTTTACTGATTGTTAAAGAGGCGAGTGTGGAGACAGTCGTCCACATTCTCGTACATTTGTAATGTTCTGATATCAGCGTGTGTTTGGTCTATGCACTGTTTGGCATGTGCCTGCTACTTGTCCTGTTGTGACTGTACAGATTATGTCTGAAGAGTCGCTTATAATGAACACTGTTTTACATATGTTTTACTTGAATAAGAAACAGTGGGTTTATTGTTGGAGATTGGCAGAGCTCTGCAACAGGAGCAGCACCCAAACATGTTTTCTTAATAAATAAAATGTAAATCCTACCTGAAATATACTTTTTAATCATAATATTGATTTCAGCAATTCACCAAAAAACGTTTAGTAATTTCAAGTTTGTGTCTGTGAGATGTGGCTAAAGCTAGAGTAAACAGGAAACTACTTCCTGTTTGTCCTCAGCTTTTTCTACATTTATTTTCCCTCTCTGCAAAGACATCTACTTTTTAAAGGAGCATTGAGAAAGTTGCAGAATTTTTGAACTAGTTTGCCACCTCTGGCGTTAAGTGGAACTGCATCCTGTATGGTGCACGTTCATGATGCGTGTGCTTGTACAAGCACGAACAGCCGAAGACTCATCTGCTGCTCCAGAGGTCATTTATTGACAAAATGTTTGCGGAGGTAAGAAAAGGCACTTATATACATGTCATTTCGAATTTGACAAACTATATTTGATTGTATTAGATAGTGTTTACAAAATTGCTAACTTTCGAGATAAGTTGCCAACATTTGAGGGGAAATGTACCCCGATATTTTTGTGGGTGAAAATGTTTAAAAAACAAATAAAAGCACATTATCTCTTAGGCTCCAGTGTTTTACCGTGTTTGTTTACTCACTGCTCAGCTGTGTACAATGGCTATCATACTTCCCATAATTCCCTATTTTGTCCATACAGTCAATGGTATCATTTTATCATCATCCAATACACTGCATCTTATATACATCTTATACATACATCTTATAATATAATACCAGTCGCTGTCTCTGTCCTCTTAAGTTAGGCTACAGCCTACTATTAGTAAGACAATTGGTTTATTTTTTTCACTTTACAGTACATAGGCTGTACTCTGCTTTTGGCCTATTGAGTGCACTCAAATATCTTGTGGTGACATGTGTTGCTGAAAATCTTGCAGCGATCAATGTACTCAATGCTACTTTATAAACCGCATAAAACCTTTGATTTTCTGTAGGACTTCAGCTCTGAATATGTGTACACGAGCAGGAGGACAGCAGAAGGGCTTCAGATGGTGGTCACTCCTCTGTCAGATGTCCCCTGGACATTATGCAGCAGAGAGAAGCCACAGCTCCACCTGGACCACCTCACCTCAACAGAGGACCACCTGACCTCAACAGAGGACCACCTGACCTCAACAGAGGACCACCTGACCTCAACAGAGGACCACCTCACCTCAACAGAGGACCACCTGACCTCAACAGAGGACCACCTGACCTCAACAGAGGACCACCTCACCTCAACAGAGGACCACCTCACCTCAACAGATGACCACCTCACCTCAACAGAGGACCACCTCACCTTAACAGAGGACCACCTCACCTCAACAGAGGACCACCTCACCTCAACAGATGACCACCTCACCTCAACAGAGGACCACCTCACCTCAACAGAGGACCACCTCACCTCAACAGAGGACCACCTCACCTCAACAGAGGACCACCTCACCTCAACAGATGACCACCTCACCTCAACAGAGGACCACCTCACCTCAACAGAGGTCCACCTCACCTCAACAGACGACCACCTCACCTCAACAGAGGACCACCTCACCTCAACAGAGGACCACCTCACCTCAACAGAGGACCACCTCACCTCAACAGAGGACCACCTCACCTCAACATAGGACCACCTCACCTCAACAGAGTTCCTCCGTCTTGGTGCACGTGCCTAAACTGCAAACTGATGCCCATGGACATTGAAAATAAATGCTGTAGACAGGTTCCAGTTGACTCTGTCAGCAGCTGTGGATCTCATATGGATCTCCACATTCCAGATGAAGGCATCCTGCATTTTGCATGACAGACTTGGAACAATATTCTTGGCCTGGGTGACTGTCATGAACCTGGAGTCGATAACCGGGTACTGATACACTGCTTATCAGCAATTTACAATGTGGCAGCATGGGCGCTTGGGTGCAGGAAATCACTGGGTGACACTCATGACACTTGGCCTCTATTTTTCAGGTGAGCAGGTCAGTGGTGATTGTAGTCCAAGGCTGCAAGTAATGTGGTTTTGGATTGATTCCAGTTGTGAGGTGGTCACAAGGTGGAAACTTCTCTGCATCCTACAGCCATCTGCAGGTTAGCACAACTTGAGACAGTGCCACATGCGCTGGAGAACCAGGTGCTACAGGCTCTTTTGTACTGTCCTCACTCAAAGGACCAGGGTCATACTGTTTTATAGATTGTTGACTACTTCTTCCTCTCCATATTTTGATGCTACACGAAACACACATCAGTGTAAAACAAAATATAACAATATACAAAATTGGTAAGTAATGCACAGCAAAAATACTGAAACTATGTTTACCTTGCATCAAAAATACTGAAACTATGTTTACCTTGCATCAAAAATACTGAAACTATGTGTACCTTGCATCCAAAACCTCCAACCCTTCCTCCTCTGCCAAAGGCTGCACTCCTGTCACCAGGAAGTCATCCCTGTTGGGAAAAAGTCAAATGAGTTTGTGCCACGGCCAATCACCGTTCATGACAGAGTTTAATCTGTCGACATCTACACCTGACCCATCAGAGTCTCTAGCACTGACTGAACCAGGCAGATGTGTTGATCTCAACAAATCTGCATCTCATTCTTTAGGAGCTACTTTCATCTTCTCATATCTGTAAACAATGAAGCCATTTTTACTTTGCAAATTACATAGAGTAATAGCCATTTGCATGAGACATTTTCAACATTTGCCCCACATTTTGCACGGTTACACTAAGCACTTTACAGCTATATTGACATGACATTATGTAGGGAAAGTTTTGAATTTGTCTAACTAATAGCACTTTGAGCTAACCACTATTACTTTGGCATTATGTCATAAAATGTATTGTGTGAATTAGTCGACATATCATGCTAATCATCAATCTAATGGGGTAGATATTTACATGTACTGCAAATAAATTAAATTCATTATGTGTGTCGTCAATGTATTTCATTCACCAAACTGCATTTATTTGAATTAAAAAGCCGAAAGGCAAACGCAAGGTGTAAAAAATCACATTCAGAGGCTATCGTTTAGATTTGTATGACACCGATTTAGCGAGACCTGTTGCTATTCATTTTGTAACTACTGTCTTACCTTTTCATCAAAAAGAAACATGTGACGGTCCTGTTTTATACCCAGTGCAGTTCTGAGGTCTCCATTTATCAAGTGCAGCTCCAATGTTGACTCTTGTCCTGTTTCTTTGCCAGTCGGACTCTGTTTTTTCCTTTTTGGTTGAACTGGATAAAACTCTTCTTTTCTTGACTTTCTGCGGCGTCTCTGATCCTTGAGAGGCGCTGGAGGCTGGGCTCTTGTTCACACTTGCAGGTTGCAACTTCAGTTCAGCAGAGCGTCCGGAGGTAAGTGAGGGATCTCGCTTTGTGTCACTTCCAGTGAAACAGCACGGGAGTTTCGTTCCCGAATCCCTCTCATTCAGTTGACTGTATGGGCTCAGAGGCAACTGTGGTGAATTGTGAAATGGTCGTTCTGCTCGTCAGACATTTTCTGAGTTTGGGATCGAAATATAGTTTATTTAACAATTTTTATTTGTGCACTGTACCTTTAAAGTAATCAAAATCTTCTTTGTCAGTTGTAGCATAGAATGTTCATTTAAGCTAAATAGAGTTAGCTAATAGGGTTTCATAACGTTTATTTTTGGATAAAGATACAAAATCTTGTCCCTGTCAACATGAAATATGACACTAGAGTCAGCTGACCTCGATGTTTCTGCACTGATCTGTTCGCTCAGGGTTCTTAACAGTTAAATCTTGTGTTCACAGCATGTGAGCTCATAATGAACTTAAAATAAACAGGTTTAAAGAGTAAAAGACAGGGATATGTGAAGGAGCACGAGGAGAGGAAGAGTGAGGGTGATGATGCAGCTGTAGAGGGGGAGAGAGGTGTGAGGAGTGACAGAGGAGAGGAAGTGAACGAGGGAGCACAGTGAGAGAGGAGACGAGGGAGGAGGAGTGAGGAGGCAGATTCATCACTGTCCGGTCCTAATGAGTCCCTGTACGTCTGTGCTGGATATACACAGGAGCACAACAACATTTCACTATCGATCCTGGAACAAGTTTGTCGTCCAAAGTTTGCGCTAAACTTGTATTTGTCTGCTTCAGAGGGGGCAGAATCAGAGATCACTGCAGAACACGGGAGAAGCTCTCTTTCTCACTTTGTTATTTATTTTTCTCCTGTGTTTTCAATCTTTATTTTCTTTTATTTATGAATGCCAATTTTGTTGTTTCTTTATGTCAACAGTGATGTGTGTAGGTGTCTTTGATAGTGTCATTACAGAGAAGCACTAAATCATGAAATAACACACACAAAAGATCATCACAGGATCAGCTCACAATTTGATTGTAACCACAGTTTTGCTCCACACACTCAAAGTTTCTATTATTGTTTGAATTGTTCGAAGTCACTCATTCTTTTTTGTCCACAATCTGATATAAGAGAACTGTCAACGCAGGTAAAATATAATAAGAGAGCTTCAACCCTTCAAATCATCCGTTCAGGGAAGAGTCAGGGTCAGTTTGTACTCCAGACCCACAAATGAAAAAAATAAGACTCAAATTTAAAAGAATGTAATAGGCATTACAGGCAGTTATTATTTTATTTACAAGTCCATAAATCTCATTTTCTGTGATTCAGTGACGATGTTCAAAACCAACAAAGTCTCACTCTACTGTGTGTCAGTTCAGTCCTAAAACAGCAGCTTTACTCCCAATTATATTTACCAAAACTACAGTGTCAGCTTCACAAAGAGCTCAAACATTTGCTCATACTTAAAAGGTTCAGAAACAACTTCAATTTGAATTTGGATAAATTTCGTCAGGCTTTTAGGGAAAGCCGAAATGATAAGGATCTTTCAGGTGAAGGCTCAGAGTGAGCCTGCTGTAGTGAGATGGACATGAAGGGCCCTGTGGGGCAGATCTGCCCCGTCAGAGTGAGTGTGCGCCTGTGTGTGCAGAGCATCAAACCTGAGCACACACCACCCTCTGCTGGTGGGACTGGGCAAATGAAATCACTTTTTGTGTTAACAGTGATACATCTACATAGAGTAGATACATAGAGCTCTAAAAAGAGCTCTATGTATCTGTCTGTCACAAACCCTTCAGCACATTGTATGTATCACATGCATGAATCTTTGGACACGACTTAATGACTTAAGGTTGTTTTCAGACTGAGGGGGAAGCTGGGATGGTCTGCCAAGATGTGGACAATCCTCGCTCTACTTATGGCTCCTTCAGGGTTTGCAATAGACTGTCATTTCAGAATGGAAGCGACATATCATAATGCTAATATTAAAGGGGAAAAAATATGCATTTAAAAAAAAATAGCCTTTAAACAGACTCTTGAGTATTTTAAATTTGCCATCTCATGTTTTGAAACGAAAAAAAACAAAAAAGTAAAAATATTATGAACCAGATGCAATTGTTTCTCTGCAGTTTTCCCCGGCACTTACTGAGCGTATGCAGCCAGTGGATGGCGCCTAGTGCTTACACAATTTAGTTTTGATATAATTTTAAAAGAATGCGTGACATGCGACGATCAAGCTAGTAGTAGCAGTGAATGTGTTTAGAGGCAGAAATGCTCAGAATGAGTGTGTCATGATTTAAGGACTTAAAAGAGCAGGAGATTCTCAGATAAAAAACGTTTAAAATCATTGATGGAGGAAGTTCAGCAGGAAGTGCTTTTGACACTCGAAGGGGGGAGGATTTTTTAATCATCATTCCTCAGAACAGCATGAATGCAACTGAAAGCTACTCCAGTTGTGTTTATGACGACGGAACATTGTTAGAACAGGGTTAGAACTCACAAAAGTAACTGTAGCAGAATATGTGTTCTTTAAAAGTATTTACAAAAATAACAGAAATTTCATTTATACAAGAACTTGTAAATATGTTGTGACCGTACCATATAATTTTAGCCTTCCTCTGGTGTTGGGGTCGGCACCGACCTGTTTCCAAGTTTTAAATGCATTAAAAAACATGTAAATTAGTTTATTGCATCAAGGCTTTTTGACTTTGTCAAGAACCTCTATATCAACCAAATTAAAAAAAATAAAAAAGTTTCACTAAATTATAAAATGCTCTGGTTGAAATTTCAACCCGGTTATAAAAGTCAGATTATAAAGCAATAATTAGAACCAAAACTTAAATCATAAGTGAACTGTCAGCCAAAACACTGACAGACAGCTCCTCTCCCAATCATGTGAGCTTTAGGAGATGCTCATTTTGCCTTGTTTTCCAGTATTCCTGCACAAAAACAAAACAACCAAAGATGGGCATGTCCAGACATGTTACGTCAATTCCACTCATTTGAGTGGTCATTTGACTTGCAGAGTGCACATCTCCAATTTGTAGCATGTGAAAATGAGAAGAGGACTTACAGTGACCCAAGTTCTGGATAGCCTTTTTGGTGAAAATGAGGGAGAGGACACAGAGCAGCATAGCGATACGGATGAGCAGGTTTCTGAGGAGGAAGACAATGTGGAGTATCATCCAGAAGACACAGACACATCTGATGAGTCTGATGAGGATGTCACCGGTGGTGAAGCTGCTCCTGCTGAAAGATTCAAGTCCAAAAATGGTAAGATCTTTTGGAGCTCAGTACCTCATGATGAACATGGCAGGGCAGCTGCTGCAAATGTCATCAAAATGACCCCTGGAATCACAAGGTTTGCTGTGACAAGATTCACAGACATCAAGACATGTTTTGAGCTATTTATGCCATTGTCACTAAAAAGAGTCATCATTGCTATGACAAACCTGGAAGGAAAAAAAGTCCAGGGCGACATGTGGAAAGACATTGATGAGGAATACCTGGATGCCTATATTGGTGTTCTTCTTCTTGCTGGAGTGTACAGATCCTCTTTGGGACGCATCGACAGGCAGAAATATTTTCCGCGCAACAATGTCACTTCAGACCTTTCGCATGATATTAAGAGTCCTCAGATTTGACAACAGAGATACCAGAGCAAGATCTGACAAGCTTGCCCCCATCAGGGATGTCTGGGAGAGATGGACGCAGCTCCTTCCACTGATGTTGAACCCAGGGGCAGAGGTGACAGTGGATGAACGTCTTGTCCCTTTCCGAGGAAAATGCCCCTTCCGGCAATACATACCCAGTAAGCCAGGGAAGTACGGCATAAAAATCTGGGCAGCCTGCGATGCAAAAACCAGCTATGCCTGGAATCTACAGATTTACACAGGCAAAGCTGCGAGTGGCATCCCCGAGAAGAACCAAGGAAAACGTGTGGTCCTCGATATGACTGCTGGACTGCAGGGTCACAATATCACTTGTGACAATTTTTTTACCAGCTATGACCTTGGACAAGAACTTCTCAGGAGGAAACTTACCATGGTGGGCACAGTGAAGAAAAATAAACCTGAGCTACCTGCAGAAATCTTGCAGGTGAAGGACAGGGCTCCACTTTCCTCAAAGTTTGCTTTTACAGTGAAGGAATTTCCTATTTTTGTTAACTCATTGTGTGTTCAAAATGTGGTTAAAGGAAGAACTGAGTCCCAGAAATGTTTAGTTATTTTTAATTTAGAAAAATAGTATTATGTCTAGTAAAAAGATAAATTTAACACTTAAACAGTGTGATGTTAATAATGAATTAATATGTATAGGAGCTTTTAACATTAATTGGAATGACAAAGTAAGAAAAAAAGATTTAAAAAGCATGTCTAGTAAATTTGACCTTCAACAAATTATTGAGGAGCAACCAGAATAACTAAATCCACTGAAACTCTCATCGATTTGCTTCTTACCAACAGACCAGAACGAATCAAGAAGAGCTACAACAAAATATGACACAGAATTTTGTTCATTCAAATTTTAAAGTTGTGCCTGTGAATATGCAAGCCCCATTTAGTGAAGTGACAGAGTCAAAGATTGAAACAATCCTTCCATCTATTAAATCAAAAGCAAAGGATATCTATAGTATTGATACTATGATTTGTTTTGTTTTTAATTAATAAAGCCTCATTAATCCCATCTATATGTAAAATCGGAAATTAGTAAATTAATGAAGGGCTCTGTTTGGAAAACCGCTTTGACTCATTTTTAAGTCAGGTGAACAAACAGAGGTAAGCAATTTTAGACATATTCTGCCAGCAATATCAAAAGTATTAGGAAACTTTGGTAACACTTTATTTTAGGGTACACTTATTAACATCTAACTAGCTACTAATTAGCATACTAACAAGCGGTTAATTAGTGGTTAATTGCTTGCTTATTAATACTTATTAATGCCTTATTCTGCATAAGCTTATTTTGCTGATAATTAGACATTTACTAATAGTTTTCTATGAATAAACACCTTTTTACTGCTTATTAGTATGATGTTAGGACCTTTTTAAACATGAATTATGATCCTAATTGGCATTTGGTAATATGGGTGTTGTTAAGCGCTAATAGCACAAGAAATGTTGTTTTTACTTATTACCACTTAAGTAAATATAGCTTATTTTTATGTAACTACACACTCCTAGTAGGTGTTAACAGTGTCTAACTAACCATGAATTAAGTCGTTAAAGTCTGAATATGTTCCCCGTTCTAAAGTGATGTTCTGATCATAACTAATACATGACTAGTTTGACACTAACTAATATAAAACTGGTCCCTTTTCTAAACTGGTCACTTCTTCACACTTAATTATTGTTCTGTGGCATGCATTATCTCATTCACCTCTTACAAATGTATTCTTAAGTACATATTACAAAAAATGTTTGCAATAATCAAATATGAACAGGCAGGACATGCAACTAATTGTTTGACATTTTAATAAAAGCTTAAACAGCATAAACACGTGTAACCTTTACAGAACATTTAAACAGAACAGTGATTGTCTGTAAATTATTCTTTTGAAACAAATGTGAATTGGAAAAAGTGAACTGTCATTTTTTTTTTACTTACAACAACTGAACAGTTTTCTGACAGGCATTCTTTAGTATTTAACAAGCAAAGGAAGTAGCTTTCGTTTTGACTTGAGATCTTCAATGACAGCCCTTTTTTCGGGTGTTATTTTGGACACGCATCATTCGGCAAATGAGAGCAAAGTCTCATTTGCACTATCAAATGTAAGGCTCTTAAAAGTGTCCGGGTCAACCAGGCTAAGTTCTGCAATGGGTGCAGTCATTTTGATGGTGTCCCTATCAACGTTGCTGAGTCTGAAAGCCTCCGTCATGGTGCGAACCTTCTTGAAAATCTTCAGAACCCTCTGGTATCTTTGGATTACCTCATCAGGCCCCTTCACTGGAAAAAAAAAGAGAGAAGAAAAAAGGAACACATTATTAAAACTGGCAGGACATTGGGCGGTGCTGTGGCAGAGCGGGCTATGGAGACACGGGACTCAGGCCGACAGGTGTCAGAGCGTGTGTGTAAGCGGGCGGGACACAGGAGAAAGACACATGGGTGGGACATGGGAGAGAGACAGGAGGACATGCATGCATGGGCCAGAGGAGATGCACCTGTGTGATCTGTCCCTCTGCCCGTCTCCACACCTTTTGGCTGTGTTTTCTGCACCATAAAGTCTCAGAAAAGTTTCAGTCTCGAGTGATACTTTCAAGATAAAAGTTCCTGCATTTGCCACCTGCAGTGAGGACTTGATTGTGAAAAGTTTGGACCGTCAGCCAGTGCACTTCATTTGCAACAACATATAGCTGAGCGGAGCGACAGCAGACTGAGAAAAAAAAATATTTTTTGTTATTTTTGTATAAATTGATAGAATTTCAGATGCTACTGACTGATGAACTGTTAAAAACACTATTTGAATCACACATTTGTGTGTGATTCAAATATTGACATATTGTGGTCAAAATTTTAATTTTTCAATGTGAGAAAAGCAGGTGTGACGTGTGCATGTGATGGAGGTGAAATGCGTGTTTTTCACGACCAATGCGTGAGACTTGAGAGCCCTGTTTACCAGCATGAACCTCCTCCACAAGTGCTTCTATTTTTGTTTCAGCAAAGTTTCTCTTTCGGAATGCAATCTTTGCTGGATTGAAAGGCAGATGCGCCAAGTCAGCTAATTTGAAGAGTCCCAAATATGTATGAGCTCATTTGCATGGTCCATATATGGGTGCTGAGGGTGTGGTCGGAATCAAAGGTAGCATGACGTCCGCACGTCTTTAGCGTCAGGTGGATCTATAAAGCAGTGATTGCATGGTGGAGTGCGCACGAAGGGTTTTATAAATCAGGATTTTGCGTGGTGTACGCCTCTAGAGCAGTGATTCTTAACCATAGGGCCGGGGCCCAAAGTAGGGCCGCACAATCACTAAAATATAATACATTTAATATGAGATTGGGCGTCGAGTTACTTTAGACGGAAAAAGTCGGGCCTCGAGATAAAAAAGGTTAAGAACCCCTGCTCTAGAGGGCACTTAGGCTATGCATGTGCTCAGCAAAAAATCTACGGAATCCGTTATAAATGAGGCCCCTGCAGATACCGTAATTGCTTTGAATTATGATAGAATACTACTCTCACTGTGAAACAGTAGAGATGTAGAAATGAATTAAACTGAGAGATAATTGGATTTAAGAGGGTGTAAATACATACTATAGCCACTGCATTTATTAACTTTGTAACGCCCTTGAATAATGTTCAAAATGTTCTCTTAAACTGCAACTATCCTGATTTGTAGAGAGAAATTGCTGTGTTGTACCTCTCATGTGGCTCCGCCCCATTGTTGCTATGCTTTCAGAATCTGGAGATGATGTGCGATGTTTTTTCTCCCTGGGTTTATGGATCCTTACATCGCTGTCCGAGTCACTTATATTTGGAGAGGAGACACCAGTTCCAAAGCTGTCATCATTTTTGGCTCAGCTATAGACATTGGGGATGGTTTTTATCTTTGCATACAACTTAAGCAGTACATTATGTATTCTATGTTACAAAATTACTTACCAGGTATTTTTTTCTTTCCTGTTACAACTTGACTTCGGAGAAAATCATGCTCATCTGTGAGATTTATTATAGTTTTGTTTTGCCACTCAATTTTGGATTCGAGTAATTCAATTTTGGCTTCCAGCAATTCTATTTCAGAGACAGACAGACAGATCAATGCATTAAAAAAGATGAGACTTTGTATATCATGAAAATAGTCTAATAATAGTTTAATATCTACAAGGATACTTCTTCCTCAATTAGTTTTTGTAGTTTTATCCTACAGTATGACCATGCAAATTTAGCTTACCTGATGCCAGACTGCTGCTCCGGCTAATGCCATGGCTGCTGCCACTCTGAGCCACGCTTGCTTGATCTTCAGAAATAAAAATAAAAAGTTATTGTTAGTATTTTTAAACATTTTTTTTTGTTTTACACAAATACAATATTACCTTCTAGTTCACTTGTAGTTATTTCACTTGTAGTTTTTTCTAAGGAGGACTCCTCTATGGGAACATCTGTTTGCTTCTTTTTTGCTTATAATAACATAATAACATAATATTAAGCAACTGTAATTCAATACATAATCCACATCTGCAATAAAACCGACCAATTCTGAATAAAAATATTTTGCCGTATTTTTTTACTTCACTCAACACAAGTCACTTTTTCAAATCAATAACATAAGAATGGAGCTCGGGATCGTGACGTCACACGTAACAGAATATTCAGTTAGCCCAATGTTAAATCAATGATCACTCAATTTTAAGATGCTAAATATTAAACTTAGCGTTAATTCAAAAGTATTCTAACACTATATATTGATAAATGTATTTACCAGAAGTGACCCAGCAGTTTATCGGGTTCTTCCATAGATGTTTTGTTCACTTTTTTTTTTTAATTGTTTGGGCTAATGTTTTCTATGTAAATTTAACAAACCAGTAATTTCCATACCCAGCTGGTCAGAATTCAAAGGAGCTCAAACGTCCAAAACCAGCCGTTACCATGGAAATCCGCCATGTTTGCAGCTGGTGTGTTAAATGAACGCTAAGTTTAGTATTTAGCATCTTAAAATCTCCATTGGTTTAACATTGGGCTAAATGAAAATTCTGTTATGTGTGACGTCACGATCCCAACATTCACCACACATATTTAGATTGGCTTTCAGTGTGCTAGATAAAAATGTAAGCCATCACATTTTTATTAACTGCTTAAAAATAATAAAATAAGATGATAAATTGAAAAATGTACAGATCAACAAAGCATGTGTTGGAAGTCATTGCTAAAGCTAGCAAAGAGATAACTGTGTGTTCTTTTTCCACGTGGGCTAACACATTTACAAAAATCACGTCAAATAACATACTACAATGTACAGATACCATGCTGTACCAAACACGAGTTTGTCAATCAATTGTAACTTACCATTTTTCCTATTTTCCTGAACTTTCGTGATCTTCTCGTGCCTCCGCTAGCAAGACAAAATGAAAAATAAGGCAGCCTTCTTGACTGGAAAGCTTACTGATTGGTTGGTTGAAATGTCAATCATTGCGCAGGAAATTGAACCTTCCCGCTCACCTCCAGATAAACGCGGTTTTAATTACACCATTATTATTTACAGGGTGATGGATCATGTTTTCGTATAATTTTTTGAGACAAATTTCTTTTAGAAATTGCCCAAAAGAAGTTCTTCTTTTCAACAAGTGGTTAATGAAACTTGGACTGCTTAGAAAATCTGCAAAATGTCCTAAGTGCTCTCACGCTATGAAGTTGAACCCACCACATGGGAAGAAAGAGGCTAAATGGTGAGTAGTACGATAATTCTATCTTTCCTCTTTCTTTAAAAGTGAAATATTTTAGCCTTAAATGCCCCATTTAATCGTGTATTTTACGCAATACGGAAGTTGGTTCTGTGAGAACTGTGTAGCTAGCCCAAGCTAAGACCAGGCGCTCCTCGCTGTGGTCAGTGTGGCTGATGGCTTATCCGGGCACCATGACCGGCCCGGGACCACCGCAGACAGAGACCTGGGTGCTGTGGCTGTTTGCCTCTAGAGATCGCACAGAAACAATTTGCTTTCTAAACTGGATACTTTGCGCAATATTTGTGTTCGGGTCATTACAAGCAAATCTTTGAGGACCTTTGGCGTGCGTCGCATCCACTTCAGTCCTAGCTCAGGTCTTAGCGAGTTTAGTATGGTTAGTCACTAACCCACTAACCGTTAGTGGGACTAACCCATCACGGGGACATGTGCTCCTATTCCCGGGAGTAACTAGAATTTAATTTGCGACGGAGCAAGCACCACACTACACCTCAGTGGAATGCTGCGTCGTCTGGGGGACGGCAGGACAGGTCCCCGCACAACGGTCAGCTCCGGAGCAGTATGAAATTAGGATTAAGTCCTCTCATGTTGTGTGCTCTCAGTCAGTCTCAATTTTCCGCAAATTTGGACAAAATGTAGGGTGGTAAATGCCAAGGAACCGTGGGAATATTTACAGTTTCCACACATACGTTCCTTTACCTCTCCGTTCCTCCGTAGTCTTTGTGACTAGACGCAGTTGAGGTGGAGGTGAATAAGATGACTGCGTAACGGTGCTGTGCTTAGTTGGCGTGAATGGACGCGTGCTAAGGAGAACTCGATTTTATTTGCGGGAAATTGAGAGCATCTCCGTGAGGTTACGAAACGCAAATTGGTCGTTGGTGCTTGGCTCGCATGCAACCCGATGTGCCCTGGTTGTCACACTATGAGGATGGCCACAGCAGGTCACTTCCCTCACTGTGGCCCTACTGTTAGAGAGTTTTACTGACCACAAAATTGCAGTTGGTTAGCTTTTCCCTAAAGTAAATTAAAATAAAAAAGCTCTTTTATGTATTTCATTCAATAGCGTATTTATCTTTTCAAATAGCTCTTGAAATAACCCCTGCATTTGCCCATCAGGATATGCAGAGACACATGTCACAGAGGGAATTTGGTCTCAGTCTATCAGAAGTGGATCCATCTTTGAGAATTCTCATGTTAAAATGCAAACATGGATTTTATATACAGGTAAATAAATGAACAAAACATAAGCTATCAAATCTAAATTAGTCTTGATATTTTAGTTGAGATTTTTCTTTTGTTCTTCTATATTGTTTTTAATTATTCCAGATTTGCCCGAGGCCTTCGCCTACGTCAAGTGGACATGCTGCAGGAGGGAATTAGTGGGAGCACCGCAACCCTGAGCAAACTTGCTCATGTCTTACGAGGAGTTTGTAAATCTGCAATGAAGTGAATGAGAAGAAGAGGCAAACAGACTGTGGGCAGACGAAGAGAGATAGTTCTTATTGACGAAAGCAAATTTGGCCACAAAAGAAAGGTATGAAATATAAAGATCTGATAGCCCATTTGTTAGCAATACATCATTTATTCATGATTATGTTGACTAATTGGTTATATACATACAATACGAGTATGAATATACGTTCACTACATTGACATTTGATTTGACTTTGTCCGAAAACTTGTCAGACCACTCTTGTCCCAGTTATGCAGTTTGCTGAACCAAATAGGTGTGAGCAGGGACTGAGGGAT
Organism: Rhinogobius similis; assembly: GCA_019453435.1. Lineage (NCBI taxonomy): Eukaryota > Metazoa > Chordata > Actinopteri > Gobiiformes > Gobiidae > Rhinogobius > Rhinogobius similis. The sequence goes on along the minus strand of CM033634.1, from coordinate 35,262,228 downwards.
ATTCAGGTGCAAGTAGTGATTTGGCATTAGCACCAAAACTTTGTTGCTATAATTGTTTCAAAAAATGGCAATCATACATATAATCATCTCCTAAAATTAGTACATGTCCAAACTCATGTCTAATCATTTCCTGGCTGTTTCTTACCTGGTGCAGTTGACTGCCTCTCCTAGACTGCATCTTTTATTATAGGACTGCTGTTACATCAATACAACTAGATAAGTACTTTTCCAAATGTGTTATTGGGATCTTTGATATTTGAATCACAACACCTCAATTATATTTCCTGGGCTTACATGCATTTTGAAAAAACAATATCAATTTGACTAGGAAACTTAGATTATCTAGTGTGAATGTAAGCGTAATGAGTGTGTAGCAGCCAGGTGAGCTTGCTAATTGTTACAACACAGCCTCTAACATAGCCACATTATTAAATCAGTCTAGAAAGAGTGTTGTTCAAGTTTTTCAAGAGGACAGTAAACAGAAATGCTAAATCAGTAAAACAATATTATAAATTGTAGGAAATATAACGTGGGTGTTTTAAAGCCTACTTGCAATGTGATATTACTGTGTTATTGGCTTATTACCATGAAATTCCACATCTTCTATCTGCTCTTAAAGTCATCCGCAATTATTTTTTAGCATGTACACTGCTTTCAGGTATAGTCACAAAGCAGTCTACAGCAGATGCAAGCAGAGCTTCAAGCTAATGTTAAAGCCAGTATAACAGTCAGTGTTGCCAGATTTTACTGACAGTTTCCAGCCCAAAGTCCACATAAAACCCGCCAAGATCAATGAAAACCAGCCCAAATTATAAACTTTCCAAAATTACTATTTAAATGGCAGACAAAGCACAGTTGCAACCGAAAAATTATGAACAAACCAACGGCACACACCAGATAAACATATAGACCACAGTCGGGCCCTTAGCCCTCCTTATTTGGCAACTGTACAGTACCACCATCTGATTGTATGGTGCGTTTAAAGTTGACAGGTTAGACATGTTTGACTAATATATACTGAATATGATTGTATTTAAGATTTTACTACACATTTGCCTATTTTGTCATCTGTTTGACAATCTTCATAACATTTATAGTGTTAACTGTCTATTTTCAACGGTACGTCACATTTTGATGACACACACCTGTAATTTTAAACTTTTATTTATCAAAATTTCTTCTGGAACTGTACTTCAAAAATGTAAAATTGCTAAATATTTACCACAAGTGCCCTCCCACCAAACTAAGCCATAATTTGAATATAATGAGAACTTGTCATATAGACTTTAGTCCCATGCAAACTTGATATCAGAATTGTAATACATGTAGCATGCTTTGGACTCATTCTCCAGAACTGGGGCAATCCACATTTTCAGCTCGGCCTGGTTCTCCCATTACTTCCAATATACTTTCTTGTATTTCCCCCATTTGGAAATCTTGTTTTAAATCCTGTATCTCCTCTCCAGCCGTGAGATAAACTGACCTCGCCTTAAACCCTAAACGTTAAGCAGGACCCAGTGCCAAACCCGAGTGTGCGCAGACTGAGCCGGTGTTTATTGTTTCCATCCAATCAGAGGTCGATTAGACATTTTGACTGACAACCAGCACAACCAATGTCAAAAACCATTCAATATTCAATTTCTGTAATTTATTCTATTCTATTTAATATTCTATCAACAACTCAATCAATAATACACAAATATTTATGAAGATATTAATCTATTTTGCATTTTCAAATTCCCGCCTGAGACATCCAAAAATAGCCCAAAATATATGCACCCGCCCAACGCTATTTTTTTCCGCCCGATGCCAACAAAAGGAGCCCAATTGGGCGGTTTTCCGCCCAATCTGGCAACACTGATAACAGGGTTAGAAAACAAATTTCATTCTAATGTAGTAAACATGATTTTATTTCAGATTTTACTAAACAATTTGCCTTTTTGTATTCAGCTTGAGAGTTTTTGTAAAGTTTATAATGTTACTTCTTGGTTGGACATGAGCAGATTATGTGACCACAATAATTCAACTGCTAACTAGTTAACAAGGGCCAAACTCCATATAAATTACACAACAGTACTGCAAAGTTGTTTAAGTGCATACATGTTTACATCATAGGATGCTATGAATGTATTAAAAATATTGTAACTATAGTATTTGGTATATATGTGTCAAGCAGAAGTGGTTCTATGATTTTGAGTTTGTAAAGTAAAAAAAAAATATGAATGTATAGTGAAATTTATGACCAGTTAATGTCAATGACACATATCTCCCTCTAGCATCAAAAGTGTGATTTATTTTTATTTTTATTATAATTAATTAAAAAATATATAATTAATTATAATGTTTATCTAAATTATAATTTTTTTCTGTGGATCATTCATAGAAACAACATACAATTTCAAGCGCTATTTTGTAAAATATTCAAGATTTTCTAATGGCTATGTTGAGGTTTTTGTTTTTTCATTGGCCAATAAAGGGTTAAGAATATTTGAACTGTGACAAGTATTTGGTGTGTTTGTGTCAAGCAGAAGTAGTTCTATGATTTTGAGTTTTTAAAGTTAAAATAAATAAAAAGAATGTATCATGATTTTACAGCCATTTAAAGTAGAGGACACAAATTCGCTTCTAGGATCTCAAGTGTGATTTTTTTTTTTTTAAACGGTGAACTGAGGGTTAAAAATGTTCTAATTTTCCTAATTTTTTTATTTATTCTTCTTGTGGATTTTCAGTACAATAGAGGCCGTGCAAGCAACAGGAATTCCTGGGTGTTTGGAATTCTAGGAGTCAAAGATGACAGAAGAAGACCCATTCTTAGGATTGTTCAACGCCGTTCAGCTAGGTGTCTCATGCCACTCATACAGAAACATGTCCGGCGAGGAAGCTCAGTCATTTCAGATGGTTGGAGAGCTTACAGGTCTCTCAATGAAAAAGGATACAGTCACCTCGCTGTGAATCACCAAGAGTACTTTGTTGATCCACAATCAGGGGCACACACTCAGAACTTGGAGAGACTTTGGGGTGTTTGCAAGACAACAATCTGGAGACTAAGAGGGAACCGCACAGAAAGTATGTTAAAAGATCATTTAGAGGTCATTGAATGGTCTTACTGGCGTGGAAAGCATCACAAAGATGGACCACTTGGAATGCTTTTGCATGATATTAGAAAAGCATTTCCAGTATAGTGTGTGTCAATACAAACTTGCACATGACTTTATTTTTTTATTGTTCCCCCAATAGGCAAGGTTGTATTAATTGGTGAGATGAAACACTGATCTTTGTCTCTCTCTCTCTCTTTCTGTGTCTCTTTCTCTCTGTGTGTGTGTCTGTCTGTCTGTCCTGTGTGTGTGTCTGTCTGTCTGTCCTGTGTGTGTGTCTGTCTGTCTGTCTGTCCTGTGTACCCTAAAATAAAGTGTTACCGAAACTTTATCTCTGAGCAAATCATTTCACATTTGAATTCGTCACCATTTATGCAATGCAATTTGGATTTAGAAAATTCTGTTCTACCGACACAGCAAACATTTATCTTATAGAGAATATCAAGGCAGAGTTAGTGGTCTACCTTGACCTAAGAAAAGCCTTTGATACCGTTAAGTCTGATATCTTGATTGCCAAACTGTCAAAATTTAACTTTTCACCAAAAATCTTACAATGGGTAGAATCTTACTGAAAAGACAGAAAACAATGCATTCAAGTTGATACTACATCTGATGTGATGTCTAATCATGAGGGTGTGCCTCAGGGTTCAACTCTTGGCCCCCTATTATTTCGTCTGTTTAACGGCGTGAAAATAGCAAAAGTCCGGCCTGGAACCGCCCCCTGGTCAAAGCGCCAACGCTAGGGGCAAAATACGGCGCTAAAACTGGAGCTGAAATGACATTTGGACTAAACCTAGAGGCACTTTTAGGAGTTTGATTTGCGGATGCTCCAGGACATTTTATCCACTTGCTGAATTCTCTTGAACGTTGTTTCTTTGAACTGTTTTCTACCTGTTGCCCATCGAGGCAACTGTTGTGATTTTGGGCATTTCAAAATAAATTGAACTGAATTAAATTAATTGAACATTCCCTGACTGATGGATCAAACACAAAAGAATAAGAAACATATCTCCATTTGATAATTCAGAGTCATCTCTGAACATGTGTTCTATAGAAAGAGCCACTGATGGAGGCCTCATCATTAATGAGACTGATGAGGGGTAAGTTATGAAACTAAGACTTTTTTGCACATTTTAAGTGTGCAATCCGACTAAAATTATCAGTGCCTCATGTTAAATATCCAGTTATGAATTAAAAAATAAAACCCACTCAAATGCACCATATTCTTCTTTGTCTCTTCTCTTCATTTGTATAATTATTATCTCTTTTCTCTGCATACCTTGTCCTTACACTGATCCATTGTCATGCCATGTAACAGTACATAATGTGGAGGAAAGCACTGTGAGGTTTGGTTTACAATTTTGGCCCTACAATTTTTAATTAAAAAAAAAAAAAGTGTTGTCATTATAGCACTGTCTTTTGACTTCTCAAAATGATCTGTAAGTCACCAGTGTTTAACCCTTTGGTCCGTGTTAAATGTAAACACTAATCTTATACACTAATCTTTATTTAGCAATATATTGCTAAATATTGCCGGCAAGGGACTAATTGGAAACTCAAGGGGTAAACAACGATGAATATGCCCATGACCGGTACTGAAAACTCAAAACTAATTGTGAGTGAAGATCCCGTGAAAAAATATGGAATGAAGGCTCAGTAGCGCCACCTCAAAAATGTATTAACATGGGGCCAGTGGGAGCCTGACCGGAAAAAATGTCAACGAAAAAATACAAAACTTGCACCAAAAAATAGAGCAAGTCAGGACATGTAAAAAAACCCTATTATGACCCGCCCTAAACTGTAGAGGAAGTCAGCCATATTGGTTTAAACCCGGGACGGACAAAGGCGCACACACGTGTACTTTTGACTCCCTCTCCAACAGTCTTCATCAGAAACATTGCAAATTTGGCCAAAAGACACTAAACCCATGTGGAATGAAACAATATATTGTATTGGCAAACTGGAGTGCTGTATGGATTGCCAAGTAAGAACTCCATTTTAACAACAAACAATCCCAGCTCTCTCAGGGATGGATGACAGAGGCGGGACAAACGTGACAATGAGCCCGCCCACAACACCAGCGCCACACCAAAGAGCGCTTTAATTTGAGAACTTTTGTATTCAGTCAGTGTTTTATATAGATGTTGAGTTAGTTAGTTAGGATGAGTTAGTTAGGATGAGTTAGTTAGGATGAGTTAGAGGTTGAGCTCTTCTTGTCGCTGCAGTGATCCAGAGCACTATGTGATTTTGTGATGAGGCAGAGAGTAAAATTCGTGGACCGACAGGAGCCATGAGGCGCCAGCCTCAGGTGGGACTCCATAATCTGAGCGGAACTGTCTGGAGGATGTGGACAGGGAGTGCACGTAGAAGGGTGTGAGGAGCAGAAGAGCTGAAGTGCTGAGTGCTTTGAATGACGAGCCGCGCCGATGGCACCAGTGCCGCTCACGGAGCTCTCGATCCCCGCTCAGAGTGCCCCAGCCCCGCTCACGGAGCTCTCGAGCCCCGCTCAGATGAATAGCACCATAGCTTCATCACGTCCCAACAACATGATAAACACAGGCTACACTCACACGTGATAGTCCAGTGAAAACATCACCAAACAGAGCGGACAGAGCAGAGTCGCTCTGGTCGCTCATGAAGTGCAATGTAACAGTGTGGATTTTGAATGAGAATCTTTGTCATTGTATTATATAATTCTTATTTTGGGTTACTTTTAAATTTATTTTTTGACTAAACTGCTTCTTTTTGTCAGATACAGAAGAGTCTTCAATAAAAAATCTAAATGCTGGAGGTTGTATGCTGTAAAAGTGGAGAAAGACGCATACATTCCAGACCTCCAGACCACAATTGTTGTAACTCTCTTGAGCAGCTTCGTCGTCGTGCTGGGTCAAGGCCATCTGACCCAAGACAGCTGGGACTACTGTCCAATGTCCCTGCCCCATCAGCAAGAGTTACTCCAGCACCAACGCACCAGAGGGGATGGTAGAAAATACTTTTTTTTCTGTCTTTTCCAGTTTTCATCATATATGTACTGTATATAAATATTAATGAAACATTCTGCTTTATTTTACAGGAAAGAAACTGCCACAGAAGTAACTCATTTTGTAAAGGAAGAGAGAGTAGGGTACACTGATACTGTTTGTAAATAAAGATAGATTTTGACTAAAAGTAGACTACTGTCTTTATATCTGTAAGTAGAAATATTAACCATTATTTTAATTGCTGTTGTCAATACAGAGTAGTGTTTATACTGATTTAGAAATGCAAAAATAGCACTTTATCATATAACTCTCTGGACAACTCTGGAGTTTTCCCGCAGCATTTCTTCAAATCTGGTGGCATTTCTCTGCAGTGAGAACATGTGCACCAGGTGGGCTGATTTTCAACAGGCGATGTCCTTCCAGGAGGGGCTGTGTGATGGAGGACATCAAATATAACACTGGGGTCTCTGTCCAGCACCCGGTTTAGCACTTTCTGAGCCTGTGATAGATCCATACTCTGTATGTGTTCCTATAAACAATAAAATACAATAACTACAGTGATTATATACCATCTACCAGACCATCTACTTGGGAAGTAGATCCCAAGTAGATGGTCTTGGCCCTACTTGGGAAGTAGATGGTCTGGCTCGTCTGGGAGCCTGTCTTCTTGTAGACACGTATTCCTCATTTGACGAGTCTCCCATACCAGGACTCTTTATAGTACGAAAGAAGTTGAAATATTTAGTACATGAATAAATCTAAGCACTAAGCTAATGTTATAACAGTAAACACAATACAGCCGGCAAACTCAGCCTAAACAGGTTTTCTGTGACCAAATGAGGTCTTCAACTAAACCTCAACTTAAACATTTTGTTTGAACAACAAATGTCATTGTAAATGAAATCTCAATACAACGTACAGCGTTAGCTTGAAATCTTTTGGTTTGCTAAGGCTAAGTTGCGACGCCAATGTATGCGCTGTTAGGAGACTTCATCTATAATTTGTTATGTGTGTAATGTGCAAGTGTCCTATATTGACAACATATTTAATTCACACAGCAGTAAATCGTAATTGTGAATGTTATATATGTTACCTCCAAAATATCCATTGCAGTCCGTGTAACCCGTTGATGCTCTCTGGTCTTAGCGCGTCCACGTGCCGCCGGGAGGTGTGTCTCTTAGTCCTCTCAGGAAGGGAGGGGGAGTGAGCGGGGCGGGAGATAGAGTTCAGACTTTCTCTCTGCCCCGATTTTCAAAAGTTACGGACATTCACTTTAAGACATTGTAAATACAATTGTCTTTTGATATCTAATCATGATGTCCATTCATGCCGTATTGTATTGTTTATTGTTGTATGTCTACAATGAATACATGGTCCCATCAAAAGAAATATCCAGTCTCCTGCCTCCTCTCTCCCTGAGCTGTACCTGCACTTCTGACACTAGTCCATTGACTGTCAAATGTTATTACACTGCTATTACGTTGCTATTACTTTGCATATAATTGATTGCTAATTCCTTTGTACTTACCATAGACTGTAGATATCAGTGGACCATGTTAGCATGCTAGCCGCCGCGTTCCAAATAGGAAGCAGCTATGGAGGCGCTCCTGGCTCCATAAAGCCGAGCTGCCATTCACTTTCTATTGGGACACTGGTGCCCTTTACTCTGTAACTGTTTCTGCTAAGCTCACCATCTTGGAACTAAAACATCTGTTTTGACACACTCTACATGAATCAGGTGTTTTTTTTTCGTTAGGTTGTTCATAAATCAAGTTATTAGCAATAATAACTGACCAATCAGGTGCTTCCTTTTCCGTGGGCCGTTTTCGCTCGTGTTAGCAACAGGTTTGATTGACAGCTAGCGCCGCACGTTGCCGTCTCCTCTCACCGAGGCGGATACCGTTAGCAACCGCGCTCCTGATTAGTCCGTGTGGTTGCCACGATACGCACTCGGATTTCCAAATATGGAGTCTGGCTCCGCTTTAGCCGCTATAACTGCTAGCCGCGATGGGCTTCATTTGGCTGGAGGCAAACGCTATGGGTGACGTCACAATCCCTTAGTCCACTGATCTACAGTCTATGGTACTTACTCAGTACTTACTGATAATTACTATTCTCTTTAACAACATATATGCTACATAATTAGTGGCGAGCCAGGAGAGAGATTAGGCAGAGCTGTACATGTGTTTAAGTCAAGAAACAGCAATACACAGCAATGGATGTTTTTGAGAAAATTGGCACAAAGATTCCCAATGCAGTAGCCATTGAAGGTGTCACAAAGTCTGAAAAAGATGATGAAGTGATTGGCTTTTTAAGCCAGTATGGTTCAATTTCAAAGTCATAATTTATTGAGGAGCTGGGGTCTGTATTTGATCGAAAACTCATTGTTGAATTTAGTTCCGGTGCTGCCATTGTTGTGCTGCGTAATATGTTATATATAACCATGATAAAACTGTCACCTATGAAATCTCAGAGCTTTCTACGGTTTGTGCAGTTTGGATTGAAAAGTTAAAGACTGAAACATACCTGTCCGAACTGCAAAACCTTGTGGAATTAACTGGACAGTTATGCTGAAGTCCTATAAGATGTGATGTCTGCTTGATCACTCTGTTGCAGAGCTAGGACCAGAGCTGCCTGAAGAAACTGAGAAGGTGATGCCGTCTCCGCCTACTCCCTCTACTGGAGCGCTATCAGTACTGCTGTCAACCTCTGCCACTCCCACACATTTTCTGCCACAGGCCCGAGTGAAGCATTGCCACATGTCATGTCCGAACTCAAAGTTCAGTCCAGATCGTCTCCTCACATGTATGACCTCAGCCCACCAGAAGTTCAGTGCTATGTGGTCAAGCATATCGTTAAAAATGAAGACAGTGCCTTGCTCCATCTCTCTCGTCAGCTGCCCCGCCCCTAGTGGCCTTCCACTGTTGATTTAATGTTAAAAGACCCTTCTGTCTCAGACCTACAGCAGTCAAGTAGAATCTTCGAAAGCCCGCTGCCTCCAGCTGCAGATACGGTAAAGCACCTCAAACCTGAAACGCCTCCAGCAGCGTACATCCAAATCCTCTGTTCCGCCTGTGGCACAGTGACAAGCTCTATGCCAAATCCATGCATACGTTGCAGGGGAAAAACCATCGTCGTCTCTCCAGCGGTTACAAGTTGCCCTAAGCTCAGCAGTGAAGGGGGGGGTACTACACTCTGAAGATGATAAACATATGTTCAACCACTTCTGTAGAGGTAATTGGGCAAATACCCTTAGTCTGCTGCACCTAAGTCCACACACAGCCGTCACTTTGGTGAGGGCCACAAAGAAACCCACCTGACCAGCTGCAGGAGTCATGAGTCCAAGTAACTGCAGCTTTAGGATGAATGCTGTTTGTTTGTCTGTGAGCAAAGTATTGCAGCAGCGCTTTGTCGTGTTATTGAGGAGAGAACGCTGAAAGAGACACGGGAGAAAGTGGGAGTGTCAGATGCCCTCCCTGTGTGTGATTCACCTCCTGCTCACTGATACTTCTCACTGCTGTCACTGCTGTGAACACAGCTTGTGTTGGTGGTTTTAGTTCTATCACACAGAGCGTGTATTTGTGATGTTCACACTAAAACAATGCGGTTCTCTGTCCATTTATTTTTTGGAAAGTAAAAAGTTTTGTGGAGAAGTGCAGTATCCATGCTGGGTTCACCTCTCTGGACTGCGCTGCAGGAGCAGCGGGGGAGGGGCTAATGCGCTAATGCTGCAGTGCATTATTGTGAAATCGTCTTGAGGGTCGCATTTGGCCCACGGGGCGCGTGTTTGACTCTGTTCTAGAATTAAAGAACTTAAGACTAAGGTTGTTGTACAAGGCAACTGTTGAAAGACAAAGTAGGACATTTTTACAGTTTTGGGAATGTCCCAAGATTGCCTCCTATTGGGCATAGGTTATCAAAGCCATAAAGGTGATTACAGGTAGAAAGATGGAGGAGAATTTCAGTGTTTTTATTTGGGCAATATCCCCAAAATGAGGAAAAAGGATAGATATCTTGTTCAGATACTGTAAGCTGCTTGTATAAAGGCAATCACACGTAAATGTTACAGGATGAGCCTCCAACAATCACAGACTGGACTGCTATCGTGAACGAAATTTACATGATGCAACATTTAGCATTTTCTCTGAGACACACCACAGAAAAAGAACAACTATATTGGAAAAAATGGAAATGTTATAATCAATGACTATAGGTTTGTCTTTTTAACTTGACTAATTTCCTTGATGGCCAATTGCGTTATTTATTGTTTTTACTTTTGGTTTTTCGCAATATTTTTGTTTACAAATTCTACCTATATATTATTTGATGTGTGAGTGTGTATAAAACAAAAAAAAAAGTTTCAATAAAAATAAATAAAAAAACAATGGGAAGAAGATATAAACTTAAATTGAACTGATTACCTCCATATGTGTCAGGCACAGATTAATACAATTTAAAGAGTCGACTCGATTGCACCTTTCCAGGACTAAACTGGCAAGTATTTACCCTCAGGTGGACCCGACTTGTAGAAGATCTCAGCAAGCTCCTGCTTATGTTTTGGTCCTGTCTGAGTCTACATTCATTTTGGGCTGAAGTTTTCGACACATTCTCTACATCTGTAAAGGGAAAATTGACCCAAACCCTATCGTGTCGATATTTGGAGTAATACATATCAAAGGATCAGACACAATTAACATCTTTTTCTTCATTGCTGGCTCGTCGTTTAATTCTTATGAATTGGAAATCTCCTTTGCCCCCAAAACACTCACGTTGGGTGAGTGAGACAATGTCCAACTTGAAAAGGTTAAAAGTATGGTCCAGAATCAAAAGTTTCAAGTTACATGGCAACCCTTTCTGGATTATTACAGGGATGTATTTGATGCAATCTCCTTAGATGAAGAGTTGTTTTCTGCATTCTCTCTCCCTCTCTCTTTCCCTTTCTATTCTATCTCTCCTTTGCTTAGCCTTCCTTGTTTTGTTTTTACTAGATTTGGAATTTTTTTCCCTTTACTCACACTGTGTACGTCACATGGCTGACATGGGGGTGAGACATGGCATACATGTGATGTTTATTGATGTCAGTTTACCCTGGTAAGCTGTAACAAGCCTGAAAGTGTTTTTTATGTTCTCTCAGTTTGTTTTCCCTTGTTTAAAAAAAAAAAAAAATAAATAAAAAAAAGACTGAAGAAATGATCTGAGAAGGCCTCAACCCCAGGTGACATCGGCTGATAATCCATAAGTAATGGCCGAGTCCACACCTCTGTGTGGGTCAGCTCTGTCACATGTTGTGATTTAAGAGATTTAAAAAGCATGTACGAGTCAGATTTATTATTGATATGTAATTTAAAATCAGCCACAACAATGATTTTGTTATATTTTAGAAGGACAGTGTAAATCTGAATCTGAAATATCAGTGATAAAATGAAGAATATTTTGGTGGCATGTAAATGCAAGAAGTAATTGATTTAAATGTTTTTCACATGATTTAAGTTGGAACAAATTGAGGCAGTGCCCCTTGTTGTATTAGTACAAGGTGAATGTGGTTTCATCCACAGGGCTGTGTACTTTCTCCTCTGCTCTTCTCCCTGTGACACCAACTGCTGCAACTCCAGCCACGACTCTGTAAAACTGATCAAGTTTGCAGACGACACCACCCTCATCAAACTCATCTCGGACGGCGATGAGTCTGTCTACAGGAGGGAGGTGGACCGGCTGGTGTCCTGTTGCTGGAGCTCAACGCCCAGAAGACAGTGGAGATGATCGTGGACTTCAGTAAAATCTCAGCTCCCCTGCCCCCCCTCGCCCTGACAGACTGTCCCAACACCACCGTGGACTCTCCGCTTTCTCTGCACCACCATCACTCAGGACCTCAAGTGGAGCCGAACATCAGCTCCATCATCAGTCAGGCCCAGCAGAGGATGTACTTCCTGCGGCAGCTGAGGAAAGACAAGCTGCCGGCGCAGATGATGGTGCAGTTCTACACGGCCATCATCGAGTCCATCCTCATCCAGTCCATCAGCACCTGTCTATGTCTCCGTTAGAAACATTCATTCCCGTTCAGGGTCACGGGCGACTGGAGCCTATCCCAGTGACTTTGGGCCTTAGGCAACCATTCACTCTCTCTATGTGCAATTTAGAGTTATCAATTAACCTGAACACCTGCATGTGTTTGGACGGTGGGAGGAGCCAGAGAACCTGAAGAGAACCCACGGTAACATGCAGACTCCACCCAGATCGTGTGATGTTGGTCTGGTCTGGGAATTGAACGCACAATCTCCTTATTAGGAGGCAGGAGTTCTAACCACTCTGCCCTGTTGGAAACATAGTCTAAAATGTTATCTGTGATGATGTCACTGATGATCTGACATTTAAAATGTGTCTAGCTCTTTGTTTACTTTTGTTCACAGACGATAAGATTATTCTAATTTACAGCATTAGAACTTCCTATTGGCTTCATATGTATTTCATATGTAATGTGGACAGGAGCTGTGTGTACCTGATTCCACAGAGGTCAGAGTAGATGTTGATGCTGAGGATGGGGAGAGGGAGAGGGAGTGTCCTGATGCACATATAAAAGTGCATGTTTGTAGAGAGAAGGCACGCACACTGGAAATGTAGGTGTAGTCCATCCTTCATAAAAGCGTCTGCAGTCCTAAAAATATTAAAATTGTCAATGTAATACATATTGTTGGTATGGCAGATTTCTATAAGCCAGAAGTGGAGATACAGGAGCCTGCACAAACATCCATCTCCACGGCCAGTTGTAGGTGAAAAACACAATTTGTACACTGCTTGTCAAACATTTTTCTAAAATGTTTTAACAAACATAAACTAAATGTGCAAGTAAAATTAGGTTACAATGTACTGTAAGCTAGTGCATAGGGAATAGAAAAACTGTCTCTGCTCCTGTTTACAATGGCACTTTCACTCCACACGGGGGCAGTCAGGACTCACAAATACACCCTGAACCGCATTCAGTCCTTTCAGCTCATAAGGGAACAATGATTACTCACCAAAACCATACATTGCTGTTTAATTTCACACTTAAATCTGCATTAAACTTGTTTAGAGTGAAACCAGACAATATGTTTTCAATCTTTTGCAGATCGTTAAAAAAATAAAAATAAACAAAAAATAAAAGTCTCTCATCAAGTTACATGACATGCAAGTAAGTAAAACAACAGACTGACAAACTGATCGTGTTTACCTTGTATGCCTGGAAAGGGACTGGGAAGAAGTAAAAAAGTAAAGGTATTTAGCCCCACCTCTTTTGTAGTCCCTAACTCTGTATTCTTACAATGATACAAACTGCACCACTGTGTCAATATCCAGCTTCAACTAATAACACTCCAAAAGAAACACTTGTCAATCTCTTCCCGTTTCATCAAATTAATACACACACACATAAAATATAAAACAAAAAAAATTCCTTTCTCACCCTCCGCGGGTCTCTCATCTCATCTCATCCATCTCTGAGCTCGGAGATGTCTGATGTTCCTCCAGGGATCTGCTGTAGCCATTCCTCCAGTTTGGGGGTCACTCAGCACATTTTCATGGTTGGATCTTAAATCATATTTATATAAATAGATTGCAATGCAATATCAATTTACTGAAAAAAGGATGACTGATTTCAAAAACCAATGGAAGAACATCTGCGTATAAAAAAGAAGATATACATTTTAAGGAGGGGTTCCAAGCAGATTTGCATATAAACCTGAATCTCCCCAGGAAACAACGGCCCCTCTGTGCCCAGCGGAGGACTGGCCCTTTGCCTCTGGCAGTGGAGGTGGCCGGTTCAAAGGCCTCCTGAGGAGGAGCGACTGGACCCTGTGCCCTGGCTGTGGTGGAGGGCAAGTTTCATTTTGTTCTTTACTGTCCACTTCACTTTGATTTAAGGAATAGTTTATTTAGTTGTGTTCAGTCTTCTAACCCTGATGTGTTTTGGTCTCTGATTATAAAAATTATGAGTTGGCTGTACAATGAACAGGTTTTTGCTTTAGTCCGTTACATTAGCAAATGAAATTGTTTGCAGTGTCTTGTAAGCCTATGTGGGCTGGGCACAAAAGTGCAGGACAATATAATAAATGAAATAAAATCATAATAATGATCTTATTGAATGCTAATAAAGTTTAGACGAGTGTATCTGAGGGTCCTTTTGACTCAGTGGAGAAGTGAGTAGATGTGGACAGGTGCTCATCAATGACTAGGAAAAAGGAACTTGTATGCAGGAAAAAAGAACAACTTGCAATCTAAAAACTGTGAAAAAATGCAGTCATGAAAGTCTGAGGCACTCTGCTTTTAAGCAAAAGTTCTTCTTCAGGGCACAGAGGAAGGCAATCACACCTGCTGTGGAGTTTAATGTGACAGGGCACATGACATCACCCAAAAAAATCGAAATAAATTCCTGGCCAGGAACATAAATCAAAAAACATATTTTGCAGCAAGTACAGTAAAGCACTGTACAGAACAAACAATGGAGAACACAGTGAGCCATTCCAGCCATGGTTCATGAAAATGGGGAAAAGTCGATTTCCTCATTCAGTCCAGGAAAAGTCAGTCCAGTAGCTTTCACATTGTAGAAGTGTTTTTTTTATTCTCCTCTGGGTCCAAAGGAATAGACTCAATGACCATGATTTTAAGATTGTTAGAATGTGTGTGTACAGTATTTGTAAAATGTTTTGCAAAGGGATAGTTATGTGGGATATCTTGTATTTAGATGTCATAATTATAACGTTCCTTAAGTCTTCTTTTGGTGCGACTGATACAGAAGCATCCACACAGTCTATTCTGTACACCAGTGGTTCTCAAACTTTTTCAGTCGCGACCCCCAAAATAACAATAGTTCACATTCGTGATGCCCAAACACAAAAATAGGCGACATGCAAAGTGATAAATTAGCCTTATATCTAATGTTTGATTTTATTTTAAGAATCTAGACCTAGAATAATGACGTTAATAGGGCAAAAATAGGAATAAACATTCACCACTGCATTTGGGTGTCAAGCCTTGTTTAAGACTGTTGTATCAGTGTTTCCCCGTCATCTGGGGACCCTCGGAAATCATTTCGTGACCCCCATTGGGGTCCCGACCCCTAGTTTATGAACCACTGCTATAGACCACAAACGTTGAGTTGCAATTAGCAAAAATGTAACAATGATATGATCTTTCCAGTTTTGAATCCATAAAGGTGGCGGCTCTGCTGATTTGGAAACAATGTTTACAGAAGCTACATCGGAAAGGACCAGTTTTTTTTTTTTTTTTTTTTTTAATTTAGGTTTTTGAGCAGGCATAGAATTCCAATTTGTTGCAGAGATTAGGTGGATGCTTAAAAGCCAATGCAAGAGCAAGGCCAGAGAAGGGTCACAGGATAGAATTCCCCAGTTTATACACTATTGTTGGTTTAATTTTCTAGGCAGAACTACTGAATTGTACAGGGCAGAAGATCTTGTTGGATTGAGAGGTGGAGCGGCGGCGCTTATCGAGGAGGTCCTTTCGGTTTAGAGCTTTAGTTCTGGATAAAACAGGATCAAGAACATAATTTTTGTATCCCTATATGAAAACCTGTGGTACATGGTACACAGAACTCACAAACATCAGCGACAGTTTCACCAAAACATCTCAGATGCCTTCCTAGCCCAACCCCCCATCTGACATTTTAACATCAGTCTGAACTTTTCCTGCTTTTCGTTTCCAAACAGTTACTTGCATCTTTTGCATGGATTACTTACAGAATACAGCTACCTGCTATGTATGTCTACCATTCATTATTTTGTTTATTGTGTGTTTGTTGTGACGCCAACTGTAGTTACAACTGTATGTTGAGTCTGTTTCTTGTCTATAAATGTAATTTTATATGTTGTGTTGTAACAGCGGGTGCACAGTGGCAGAGCAGCTAGAGCTTCTGCCTCCCAATAAGGAGATTATGGGTTCAATCCCGGACCACCCTACCATCACACGATCTCTCTGGGTGGAGTCTGCATGTCCTCCCAGTGTTACCGTGGGTTCTCTCCAGGTTCTCCGGCTCCTCCCACAGTCCAAACATGCATATGTTCAGGTTAATTGGTAGCTCTAAATTGCCCATAGTGTATGAATGTGAGAGTGAATGGTTGTCTGTCTTTGTTTGTCCTTAAATGACTTTGTGAGAATGAGCAGTAAAAATGTTTCTATGACCAAATTTATTGAGTTTCTCGTGCTCTTGTTCAGTCAAGTGTGTTTCCTGCAGCAAAATAATATGCACATTGTCTTTTCTAAGCTTACTCATGGCCCTCGCCCTTTTGACAGGATTACACCCCCCCCCCCCCCACTGACATTTAACATCATCTTTAGTTTTTGGCTCTACATTGAGTTTGAGAGTGATTTACTATTTGATTGTTTGTCATTCTGAACATAAAACAACGTGAGCTTGGAACAAAGAACAAGAATATTTTAAGAAAGAATATTGATTGTGTCATCCAAAAAAAACAAAAAACTAATTTTACTCCCAAGGAAGGGTATCTTAAGTTTCCTTTCCCTTTCTTCTAATCCAGTGGCTATCCTTTAAAAGTTCTACCACTACTTCTGGTCTTCCCAAAAAGAGTACTGCAGGTTTGCAATTATTACAAAATTCAGCAGCCCGTGTCCTGACTAAGACCAGGGGGCGGGACCACATTACACCGGTTTTAAGATCCCTGTGTTTCAGGATCGATTTTAAGGTTCTTTTACTGGTTTAATGTCAATGTTAACTGGTTTAAATGTCTTAATGGTCTTGGGCCTTCTTATCTTTCAGAACTGCTTTTACCATACAAACCCTCGTGGTCCCTGCCCTCCTCCTCGGGCCCCTGTGCTCCTCCGGCAGTCGGCTCCTAGTCATTCCCAAAGTCAGGACACACACTCACGGAGAGGCGTCTTTCCAGTGCTACAGCCCTCGTCTGTGGAACGGCCTGAGGAGAACCTCAGGGCCGCAGAGAACGTTCAGGTTTTTAAGAGCAGGCTCAAGACCCACCTTTTTAGTTTAGCTTTTGATTAATATTTAATTTATGTATTTGTTATATTTATCCATCCTAGTTATTGAGCTTACTTATTTTAGGTTTACTATTTTATATGTATTCATTTCCAAGTTTTACTCTATTTCTAATTATTAATTTCCCCATATTTATTCATCTATTCTTTTATCCATTTTAGGCTCTCCAGTGTTTCCTCTGAGGGGCCCTCTGTACTGGGAGCGGTGGTCGGCTGTGGCCCCTGGGCGCTGGTTCATGGGCCCCTGAGGGAGGTTTGGTGTGTGCCTCACCTCTCCTCTGGGCCCTGAGTCTGTGTCCTGTGGCTCTGGACGTCTCTCTGCTCCTGGTGCAGACGGCTCCTCTGATGGTGCTTCTTCTACTGGTGTATCTGTACTCAGCCTCATGTATCTTAGAGTGTGTGTATGTGTGTGTGTGTGTGTGTGTGTGTGCGCGTGTGTGTGTGTATACGTACATATGTGTGTGTGTGTGTGTGTGTGTGTGTGTGTGTGTGTGTGTGTGTGTGTGTGTATGCATGCATATGTGTGTAGATGTTTAGATGTTTAGTGCTCATTTAGTGGCTTCCCTCTCTCCTTGTCGGGGGACGCGTCGCCATGGCGAGTCCTGCTTGAGTTAAAGTAGCGAGGAGCCCCCATGTTCTCCCCATCTGTTGGGCTCACAAGTAAACCTCTCGACGAAAGTTT
>CM033634.1:35124767-35244372 GCA_019453435.1 Rhinogobius similis | reverse complement strand
ACAGTCACAAACACTGGGTCTAATTTATTAAATAGAGATTAGTGACCTAAATGTATTCTCCCAAAACCCAATAATGTCAGATTATTTTCAAATTAAATTTCAGTTTATTGTTTAGGACTATCCAGCCTCTCAGACTAAAACTATAATGAAAAGGACAAGATCTGAAAAATCAGTTTCAAAGAAATATCAGAGCTAGTATTCAGTGTCATGTGATCCTGCTGTGAACAGCTTTAGTCCCAGTCTTAATGATGAACTTGTCCACACAAACGTTACTTCTCTGAAATCTGCTCTTGATGTCGCAGCTCCACTAAAATAGAAAGTCATCAGGTCAAAACAAGCCTTGAGTTTGAAGTTAGCCACCCGTAATGTCCGAAATGGTGTCAAATGTTTGTGCATTGTTTGTGCACGTTTGTGCACGCAATAGTGGCGTTCGTGCGCGCATCGTTTTTGAAAATTGATAATTTATAGGTTTTGGATAGGCCAAAGTGTGAAGTTGCCCCCCCGGAGTGCCCGATTGATGCCAAAATGTCTGATTGACTCCCAAAATGGTGTCAAACGCGTTAGCGTGGTGTGCTAAAATATAGCATTTATTAAATTGTTTGAGAACTAGGCTACACGGAAAATGAATATGTTAGAAACAGAATTGGTTAGAAGTTAAGACAGAATTGAATGATAGATGGATAAAATACATTTTAAACTGATAGATGTGACAAGTTGATGAATTGCTGTTGAATTATATGTGGACAAATATGGACAATCTGTCAATACCTGAATATTATATAAAACTATAATTTAAGATTTACTTGAATGTATATGTATATATACAGTATATGGAGAAAGCAGTGCGTTGAGCTTACCCATATTTCCAAAATGTCCATAATCCATAATAAATATCTCACAAAATAGGAAAGTTCAGGAAAACACTGATATTGTGTGCACAAACGATGCACAAACGTTTGACACCATCTTGGGGTCAATCGGACAATCCAGGGGGGCCAACTTCACACAGGTCTAAAAGCTCTTTTAAAAGCTTTCAACTGGTGCAAAATGAAGCAGCAAGATTATTAACAGGAACTAGAAGAAGAGATGACATTACACCAGTGTTAGAGTCTATTCACTGGCTTCTGTTGAGTATAGAAGCACATTTAAAATCCTCCTCCTGACCTATAAAGCTATAAATAATATGGCCCCATCCTATAGTAGAGTACCATCCGAACAGAGCAGTTCGCGCTCAAAATGCTGGACTATTGTTGGTCCTAGAGTCTCTAAAAGCACAGCAGGAGGTCGAGCTCCTGTTATGAACCAGCTCCCTGTTCATGTTAAAGAGGCCCACACAGTCTCTACATTTAAGACCAGACTCAAAACATTCCTCTTTGAAATAGTTTATGGTCAGGCTGGTTACTAAAGACAGAACTAAAAACCTACAGTTTTAGCTACACTGCCCTAGGAGCAACCCTGAGGGCTACTGCTGGAGGAAGTATGGAGCTTGAACACTGTCCTCTGGTTCTTCTACTTTCATCAACAATATTTAAGATTTTAGTTCAACTGTAGTCTGTTTATTGCTGTCCACATGTTTTTTCTCTGTCCACTTCTCTCGGGGAGTGGAGACTGTTTCAAACACTGTGGTGGCTACTCCAGTGAGCAGTGACTGACCACCCTGACCTGTCAATCCAGATGTTCCTCATCTGTCTGAAGGAACTCTCTCTCACTAGATGATCCACCTTCCTTCCTCTTGAGTGGTTCTGGTCCAAATGGATGTGTCAGTCCTGGTCCATCTGCCTCCTGTCCGTCTGTGGGAGTAGGATCTCTCCTTCACTCTCCCTGAGGTTTCTACTTTTTCCCACAGGGTTTTTTGTAGTTTTTCCTTGCCAAAAAGGAGAGTCAAGTACAAGGGGCGCTGTGTGACAGTTCTCCACTCTGAATTCTCTTGAACATTGTTTATTTAAACGGTGTCTACCTGTTGCCCATCAAGACAACTGCTGTTGTGATTTTGGGCAGTACAAAAATGTATTTAATTTAATGAATTGTTGATAGCTCTTATATTGTCATCCGACTGCAGAAGTACTGCATCTTGTTAAACAGATAAACAAGCCAAACATGTACTTCTAGTACTTTCAGAGTAAAAAGTAAAAGTATTTCATGCAAACATTTTATATTGATTAAAGAGAAAAATGTGGTAAATTTTGATAGAGAATCATTTTGATTTATTAGTCAATCAATTTCTCAATGTTTCTCTTCTGTAGCTGTTGTTTGTTTGCTCAAGGCCATGATTTGAACTCAAAACCTTTAGGTAGAATGTAACCATGTAGGGGCTAAAAATAACTCTTCAGTTCATACAGAAAGTACTTTTTACTTTTGGGTCCTTTTCAAAAATAGTGCAGTAGAAAGAAAGTACAAACACCTGCCCTTGAAATGCAGGAAAGAAGTAAAAAGTATCCACTGTAAAATGTACTTAAGTAAAGCGCACATAGTAGAAACTCCTGTACGAATGAGAGGTTACATCGACTAAAGTACAGATAACTAAAAATTGTACTTAAGAACAGTACCTTTACTTATGTACATAGTTACCTTTCCCCATTGTTCAGGGGTTTAAGATCCAAAATGGACACATGTACCTTGCATGTCACGTTTTTGCTAAGCCATGACCTGTACAAACTTGAAATAAATGACACCCATTTTAATATCCAAAACAGTGAGCAAATGTTTTGAATAAACACATTTTCTTTTCTTTGAGCAAACAGGCCATAAAACTGTAGTGTTCACAAAATAATTCAGTAAATTATTCCAAAAATACTCATGGCAAGTTATTGATAGCAGCCCCCCAATCGATACTGTAGTGTTGTAATATTTTGGCACACGCCTAGCATCTTGCCACCCCACAGGCAAGAAACTGCACACAAAAGAACTTCAATTCCATATGATATGATCTATTGCTGGAAACAGGTAATCATTACTACTAAAATCAGTTGATGAAACCGTCAGACAAATATTTGAAGTACCCAAATTTAAGCAAACCACTTAAAAGTAACTTCAAGGAGACTGAGACTGAAGAAGTTTGGGTTGGAAATTATCATAATTATATTAATCTACTCTACCCAAGTGTATTAAAAAAAAAAAGTCATTACAGTGATCTACATTGGCTACGTCTATAAACTGGGTTAAAACTGTTTTCATTGAGGCTGTTGTTTCAGTTATTGTTTCACTTATGGTTGACTTATATTGCACGTTAAGCTTTCCTAATAAAAATAATGCTCTTATTCTCTGCATTAAAGGGGAATGTATTTTTGTATGGACATGTACATAGAATTTGGTAACATTCTGTGTGCTCCTTTATTTCTTATGGCGTTCACACTGTGTGGCTGTTGCACTGGACAGTAATGTTCAATTTTATCAATATGCCAAGCAGAGGTTAAAGAGACTAAGCCAAAACACCTTAATATTGCCTTGTAACCAAAATAACATTGTGCTACCATTACTGTAAAATTAACTTCATTCACATTGGAGGGTTGAGCAGCATTTATAATGAAAGGATAATATCGACATTGAAAATCTAAATGATTCACCAGGATATGAAACAGTTCCCCTCCACACGACCAGTATCTCTGCTTTTTGTCCTGGTATTCACAGTAAAAACCTGCACACTCCAAACTTACTTTTAATTTTCATCATCAGTTATCAGTCAGGAATGTTTTCATAAGTAACTGTCCAGTCCTTTGGTGTTTGCATCAGTCGTTCCCTTAAATATGGCTCATGCAAAGCACACGGGTGGTGTTGTATACAATCAGGCTTAAACTATAGACACACTGTAGGAATTAGTGTTAAACTATAGTCACACTATAGTAATTAGTGTGCAGACGATGTGAACTTGAAATGTAACATTTAGGATGGTCGTGGCACTGTTTTTGGTGCTGCCTTGACATGGCTGGCGTGTATCCATGATGGTGTCCCTTTAACCTTTACTGCAGGTCTTGTTACCAACGTCTTCACAGGTTCTCATATCGTGGTTCAGATGCAGTAGGCTTCAAGCTCCGGACCAGTACTCAATGGTCTTGACAGGGATGTGTGTGAAACCTGTTAGAGATACTCCACCAAAAGTAGATCATTGTGCACATATTGTTGTTATAACTCATGCAAATGAGTAAAGTCTGTTGCCAGGCTTGTTACTTTTGCAGACAAAGCAAATGAACGACCCATTACTATTTCGTGTGGGGATAATGCAGATGTTTTACACGGCTTTGCTCTGACAGAAAGAAGTTTCAGAGGTAATGCATTTAACCATGTCATTTGCTGTGACGTGTGAAAGTTCAACAATTGATTTGTGTTGTTCTGTTATATCTCTCCACCACTGAAGTTGAATGTGTATGTCAGGATACATAAACCAATGAAGGCTCAAAGCAGTAGCTAACAATATTGTTCCCCAAGTATTGAAAGTAGCCCCATTATCTGATGTAATGAACACATGAATTCCAAAAGCGATGTTATACTGTATGTTCCATAGTCTATTCAATATTACAAAGAGATTAAGAGAGTGTCATCATACAGTATAGAGTTTTCATTAGCCCATGATTAATTGTAGTTTTTGGATGATTAATATTAACCTTGTGGTAGTGCTAGAACTAGTAGAATTTTAAATTGTTATTGTTACTAATGCCACCTTTTACTCATTTGAAGCAACAAATTAAATGTTACAAATTATTTTTATATTTATTTATATTGTTTTCATTTTCAATTCAATTCAAGGCCTGCACTCCACTGGCATATATATATATATATATATATATATATATATATATATATATATATATATATATATATATATATATATATAGCTGTCTATCTTTACTGACCCCGTTCTAGTTTTGGGAACCTTTTATGTGGCACCAAAAATGTGGTAGTGTATTGTGAATCTAATGGGACAGAGTCCTCAGACAATTCTGGAATTTAGGAACATTTTGTTGACCAGGCCTTCTCTATGGTTTAACCTAAGATAAATCCTACTTGATGGCATAAAGATTGTTAGCATACTTGGCCAGGATTTTATTTATTTATTTTAACAGCATCTGCCGTCACAGCATGAAAGCTAGGCGAAGAGATGACTGCACGGAACTCACAGCCAGGACAGCACCAGCAGTCCGATCAGGTTCAACTCCAGTGTCCCAGAGTGGAGGAGCGTGGTCATAATATGATTGTTTACATGTCTTGACATGATCTATTTTTCAGGCCACGTGTCCTATTTTCACTGTGAAATTTTTTCGGGGTCTTTATTTAATGTTAGTATTCACGGATTTCATTTTCAAAACCAGACACCGCCACATTTGTCCTTGTTTACGACTTGATTTTCACGATTTCTGGAGTTTCTTTACAATTTCAATTAGTTCCACAGCTTGCGCCTAATTCATTGCAACATCATTGTCATTGTTGTTCATGCGCTTTGTGTAAGGGATTGAGGGTTAGACGCAGGATGCAATGTGGTCTTGAGGATTTGCAGTGTGGATGTAGGCAAAAAGAAATTAAAACAATTAAATGGTACAACATAGACATTTATTTCCCATACTCAAATCATATATTTATCCCACCAGCCCCAGAAGCTGCTCATTGTCAGGAAAAAAACAAAAAAAAAACAAAACAATGACAAAGGACTTTGGACAGCTTTCTGTCCACTGTAGTTAGTCTTTGTGTTCTGTGATTATCCTTTCCAAGCTCAGTATGTAGTAAAATAATGCACAAGGTGAAGATGGTGCAAATCGAAAATATAATCTGTAACAAAAGCAGATTATTTGTAGTTGACTTGTCCAAAGGAGCAGTTGTATATTTAGTCAATAAGCTGAGCTCTGTACACATCAACAGCATGATTTCCAATCCTCAAAGTGATTTTTTAAGGGCTGGTTGTTGTACTTGGCAGGGTCGACAAGTTCTTGTTTTGCTCACTGAATGCCACTCAAAAGAAGAGCATCAAATGTCCAATGTGATTATACAAAACAAGGAAGAGGAAACAAAAAAAAAGTATATATATATGTGTATATATATATATATATATATATATATATATATATATATATATATATATATATATATATATATATATATATATATATATATATATATATATATATATATATATGAAATGCTGCTCTTTTGTGTAAAGGCCACACACAACCCATTTTTCTTTCAAATCCAGATCCAGAAAACATGTTGACTGCCGCATCAAAGTCCACATATTTGTACCTGCCTTTAACAATATGCCATGTACAACAATTAGTCTTTGCATTTCATTGGTTGCTAGAATCCAGGTTTCTCTTTGAATCACTAGGGATATGGATATTTGTGAGTGGATCATACTTTGTGTTGTTGGACTCCATGTTTGGATTGAGGAAGCACATAGTCTCGTTAGCCTCCATGGTAGTGGTTTTTCCATGTTTACAGTGAGCCAGTGCCTTTAGCTGCTCCTGGGCCTCCTCCAATAGCAATGTTACTTCAACTTGTTGACGCATTGGAGCTGAGCGGGACATGTATTTTGCCCTCCTGTTGTTGCTGTTGGTTTTATTTGACATTGTTTGCAAACTGGAAACCTCAATGTCATAATAACAATGAAGAGAGGGGATGATGGGAATTGAGGAGGAGGAAAAGGAGGAGTTCATGTATTGATGTTGAATTGGTTGACGAAAGCTGCAGGTGTTTGTGCTGCTCCGAGGATATAATGAAGGTGTTGTCTCCTTGTTGTCCTGAACCGAAGTTTGTATATGGAGGAATTTGTCCTGACAAAGATCGCTGTAATGGTCATCTCTGTTGTTCCGGGACCTATAAAACAGAAGCAGGAAGACTGTTATTGTATTTAGGTGACACAGCAGTCCATGCATGGGCTGTCACAGAGGTGTTTCCTCAACTCCACATGAGATATAGTGCAGTATAGCCTACAGGGAATAGGCTGATATTAACTGATTATTGTAGACTTTAACTACAGAGAAAACCTGCCATCGTTGATTTTACAGTGTGACTGATATCTGACACCACACAACTAAACTCATAAGATCCAACACTAGTACAGTCAATGATGAGTGGCCGCCATTATTCTCATTGCTTGTACATGTGCGTGTGAGTGTGTACATGTGCGTGTGTGTACATGTGCATGTGTGTACATGTGCGTGTGTACATGTGCATGTGTGTACATGTGCGTGTGTACATGTGCGTGTGTACATGTGCGTGTGTACATGTGCATGTGTGTACATGTGCATGTGACCACAATAATGCATTAGACTTATACAGCGCTTTTTCTGGACACTGAAAGACGCTTCACATTGCATTATTCATTCAATCCACACTTGATGATGGTAGGCTGCCTTGGGGCAGACTGACGGGAGCAAGGTTGCCAGCGTGAGCCTTTGGCCGCTCCGACCACCACCAACCATTCACACACACCACTCTCATACTAGGCAATGTGGGTGAAGTGTCTTGCCTAAGGACACAACGACATTTCCTCCTCCAGTCGCCCGACTGTGGGACTTGGTGTTCCAGTGGTCTCCCATCCAAGTACTGACCAGGCCCTGACCTGCTTAACCTCTAAGGTCAGACAGGACTGGGCACTGGCAAGCAGGTATGGCCACCAGAGGTGAGGGTAGGAGGGGAAATCCAGATCTTTGCCTTTTGGCTCAGCTCCTTCTTCACCACAACAGTCCGATACACAGAATGTAGACGGTGCACCAATCCATCTGTCAATCTCATGTTTCATCCTTCCCTCACTTCTGAACAACCCCCCCGAGATACAGTCCGTATCAAAACATTAAGACAAGTTGAATAAATGGCAAAAGTCACATTTTGCATCTTGACAAGGTTCCA
This sequence comes from Rhinogobius similis, assembly GCA_019453435.1. Taxonomy (NCBI): domain Eukaryota; kingdom Metazoa; phylum Chordata; class Actinopteri; order Gobiiformes; family Gobiidae; genus Rhinogobius; species Rhinogobius similis. Next base: position 35,236,539 of record CM033634.1, on the reverse strand, counting down.
AGTAGTAGAGCTTCAATAAGCAACAAGAAATGGGAGTGAGACAAAAAAAAAGGTTGGGTAAACATTGTATTGAAAACAACAATTAAACTGAAATAGTCTGTTCTGCAGTGGATCAAAAGTTTATGACCACATGCCTTTAAAAGCCCAAAGCTGTGCAAAAATGTGGCTTCAGTGTCAGACAGTGTTTTCTGTCTGTTTGGAACCTTGTTATGATCCAACTATGAAAATGTGACTTTTGCCATTTATTCAACTGGTCTTAAAGTTTTGATCAGGACAGTACTTGAACTCCTCCACGTGGGGAAAGAACTCTCTACCTAATGTCTACCTCTCTACCTACCCTGAGAGGGCAAGCCACCTTTTTCTGGTGGAGAACCATGTCCTCAGATTTGGAGGTGTTCTTCATCCCAGCTGCTTCATATTCTGCAGCTAACCATCCAGTGCATGCTGCAGGTCCCAGTTTGATGAAGCCATCAGGACAACATCATCTGCAAAAAGCAGAGATGAGACAGCAGTCCCCAGACTAGACGCACACCAGCACCTGATTGCACCTAGAATTTCAGTCCATTCAGTCTGACTTACTGCCGGCAAAAGCTCCAGGTACTACTCCGTCCCTGTGCGACTGCAGCATCCCCCACAGAACACCACGAGGAACACAGTTGAACGCCTTCTCCAGATCCACAAAGCACATGTGGACATGAACCTTGGAGCACCAGGGTATAGAGCCAGTCCAGTGTTCAGTCCATGAACGGGACGAAAACCACACTACAGATTCTCCTCTCCAGTACCCTGGTGTAGACCACCTGGGAGGCTTAGGAGTATGATCTGTAATTGGAACACACCCTCCGGTCCCCCTACTTAAGAGACCACCACCCCAGTCTACCAACCCAGAGGTACTGTACTAGACCACCAAGTGAAGTTGCAGAGACACATCTGTCAAAACCATCCCACAACATCCAGAGGCTTAAGTTAAGTTCAGCATGTATCTAACCGAAGCCTTGCCACCAACGAGCTTGCCAACAACCTCAGTGACTTTGGCTTGGCTGATGGACAAGTTCACCTCCGAATCCCCAATCTTGGTTGGGAAAAACTGCTGTGGAAACACCAGCAACATTGAGCGTCTTGAGGAGACGGGTTCCAGAGCCCGAGATGTGAGTGGAGGTGAGACCAGCCATATCTAACGCTCAACGCTCTTTTCAGGCTACTTTCCCCAGTGACATTCCATGTCCCTAGATCCAGTTTTCTTGTCCAGAGATCCGATCGCCGAGGCCCCTGCCTTTGACTGCCACCCAGATCTCCCTTAACGGGCCCTTTATCCCTGTCCTCCGCAAGTGATGAGTCCACAGAATGACTGCCCCATGTCACTCGTTCGGGCTGCGCAGACGTTTGCTGTCGAGCGCCCATCGCAGGCCTGGCTGTAGGGTGGGGCTCCAGTGATGTTAATCTGAGCAATGTAACTGGCCTTGCAGGAGAATTTATCAAAATGGGCTTCTGAACTGCTCTTGGTGTGACCCGTCACTAGTTTTTCTTTCCTATTTTGTGAATTTTTTGGCAATACAAAATGTTCTGATTCTTAATGTAATGGGGCCTTATAAAGGGAAAAGTGGTGAAATCTGTGATGGGTACAAAAATGGACAGGTTTTACTTGTTTTCTCAAAAATAAAAACAAACATATCTGCGCTATAGTACTCTCACTTAACTGTGGCCACACAGATTCAACATGAAATGCAATGTCTAGACTTAAACTGTTGTTAGTTTATTTAGATTTGTGAAATAAGTTATTACTTACTAGTAAAAATATGATGCATTTTTTGTATTGTTATTATGCTTTAAACATGCTCTTAAGTACCTTAAATTTGCCATATCGTGTTCTGAAACAACAACAACAACAAAAAGTTTATTATGAAATAATTTACGTTGCGTTATTGTGTCTAGACGGAACAAATGCTCAGAGAGGAAGATTCTCGGATAAGTGACGAAGATTATCTGAAAATAAGTCCCAGATCATGGAGTTCAGCAGGAAGTGTGTTTGACGGTCGGAGGGGGGAAGATTTTCTCAAAACAGTATGAATTCAGCTGAATGCTACTTCAGGTTTGTTTTTGATGACGGAACATTGATAGAACATGGTTAAACGCTCAAAATAGTCACTGTAGCAGAATTTGTGTCCATTAAGAAAATGTGCAAAAGTATTTACATCTCACTTAGAGATGTAAATAATGAGAACTGCAAAGTGTGTTATTTTAGTGTATATTTATACATATATTAAAACGTTTCTTTTTACCCTTTTTGTGCTTCTTTGTCCTTTTTTGATGAGTCCACTTCCCGGAGGTGCTTGTAGGCAGAACCTAAACACTTGGATCCTCCAGTCTGTTTCCCTCTGGATAAGGAAAGAGGCCTTCCTGACGATGACAAGTGTGGAGGTCGAATCTTTTGACTAGGACTGTAGAATAAGACGCTCTCCCTGGAACATAAAAGAAAACAAGAAATGTGTATTATTATTATTATTATTATTATTATTATTATTATTATTATTATTATTATTATTATTATTATTATTATTATTAATAATAATAATAATAATAATAATAATATTATTTGTGATAATATGGTAATACTAAGGTAATTTCATGGCAACCAAAAGTTAATAACAATTAATAAACAAGTAATTACCTTTGCATTTTTTAAATGAAATTACCCTAGTAATAGAATTTAATTGTGATAACATTGTAATGTTTGTAATTTAGTTGCATGACATTACATCATAATTAAAGTGAAGCATTAGTGTTTAAATTTAGCACAAATTTCTATGAAACTGCTATTGAATTACATAACAACAAGAAATCTGAAACAGAATTCTGATGCTGAATAAGGTAGTGAATGTCATTCACATTAATGTAATTCCAGTAAAATCACACTTGTTTTACATAATTATGCGGTAATATTGAATTTGTACATAATGACTAATGTTAATGTGATTATTTTATAAAAGTAATATATAATTTCTATGGAACTACATGATAGAACAGGGACATTTAGTTATCTTTGTGTGTGTAATTACTATGTAGTAAAATCACTTCAATTTGACATCTAATTACTATGTCATTGTATTTCCATGAAAATAGTGATAATGATAACAATGTTAGAAGCAACTGTGTAATTTATTTGTAATTTCTACATTCTACATTCTACATGTAGTGTGATTATTGGGTGATAATAACCTTACAGCACATATGGTAGTATTTAAAACTAAACACCCTTGGATTACATTTGGTATTTTTATATACTACAACATATTTACAAGAATCATTGCTGCAAATTGACATTTGACTGTTCCTACTTTAATGGAAACAAAACCAATAAACACATTCTGTTATTATAAGTCAATGCTCATTACAAAAAACATAAAATTAAAAAACATTTCTCAAGTTCGTTGTGGATCTATGGACCGACAGATCTGTCAAAGGTTACAGAAAAGTACAAGGAGATGGAAGGCCCGATTTCCCTTTGAGCCTGTATCAATGCATTTGATCTTTACGCCGCTCCCACACCGAAGAATCCCTAAAAGCATGGAAAATCTGCCAACTGTCTTATAAGCAAGCTCTGTGTGAAGCCCGAGCAGACTCCTCAAAGAAATTGTCCCCCTAATTATAAATCCTATTCTTAATATAATAAATACTTCACTAGAGAGTGGTTAGATCCTGTTGTCCTTCAAATATGCAGTCATTAAACCACTTTTGAAAAAGTCCAATCTAGACCCTGACTGACCTATTTCTGATCTCCCCTTTGTCTCTAAAATCCATAATAAAGTTTTGAGCTTTGTCTCCGCTGTAGGACCTGATGAGATGAACTATCGTTGACCTCAAGAATCTTGCCCATGCAGCACAGGACAGGATGCACTGGGTCATGACATTATCAGCCCTGCCCCCATTCTGGACACCCTGGTCATCCACATTCCAAGCTCTGCTGAATAGTAGAAAAAAATGCTGCTTTGGAAGCTGGATTCAACTTTGCAAAAATAATCGTTTTCTATATGAAAATGGATTAAAATGAACTCTGATGAGCCATTAAACATTTTTTGAGAAAAAGAAATCCAAACACAGATAAAAGACGTATTATGACGTTTATCATAATATCATAATATGACTGAATAACTTGAACATCTTATTCATGAACTGACTCTTACAATGTTGTGTTATTTTGTGAATATTCTTTTGTTGATTCAAATGTTTTATGAATCGTCTTGTGAACACTTCAGTGATGTAATATGCATTTCCACGTCCAGACTTTTTGCCTCTGCGACTGCTCGGACTGCGCTATGCTTGGCCTGCTGATACCTGTCAACTGCTTCAGGAGTCCTACAAGCCAACAAGGCCCAATAGTACTCCTTCTTCAGCCTGAGGACTGTCCAGTACCCCTCCCAGGGACTCCAAGAAGGCCTGGTACTCTGCACTGCTGTTTGGCCCATAGGCCGACACAACAGTGAGAGACCTGTCCCCGACCCGAAGGTGCAGGGATGTGACCCTCTCGTTCACTGAGGTGAACCCCAACACGTAGCAGCTGAGCTGTGGGGCAATAAGCAACCCCACACCAGCCTGCCGCCTCTCCCCTTAGGTTACGCCAAAAAAATGGAAAGTACAGCCTCTCTCGAGGAACCCAGGCTGTGTGTAGAGGTGAGGCCGACTATATTTAGTCTGTAGCACTCAACCTCCCTCACAAGCTCGGGCTCCTTCCCCGTCAGCAAAGTGACATTCGATGTCCCCAGCGCTAGAGTCTTTGTGGGTGGCTTTTGGCGTCAAGGCACCTGCCCCTGACCACCGCCCAAAACACACTGCACCAGCCCCTTATGGTCCTTCCTGCGGTTGGTGCGTCTACAGGAAGGTGGTCTCATGTTGCCTTTTCGGGCTGGGCCCAGCCAGGTCCTATGGAAAATGACCCAGCTCGCATCTGCGAGCACCCACCCCCGGCCTTGCTCCAGGGTGGGGCCCCGGTGACGCGGGAGTAGGATCTCTCCTTCACTGTGGTTCTCCCCGCGGTTTCTACTTTTTCCCCACAGGGTTTTTGTAGTTTAGTTGGTCAGTGAGATCAGGACTAAGACTTCTGGGGAGTCAAATGTGTCAAATGAATGAAGAGCACATGAAAACACAATGTTTGAAATTTTTGGTGGCAAACCTTACTTTTGAGGAAAAAAATCATACTGAATGATAAACTTTTGTTTAGGAAAACTGAAACTCTGTTTAGGGTTTTATGTGAGCTGTTTTGCAAATGTCAGTTTTGGATGGAGAGGTCTGTCAAAGAGATTTTTTTAGTTTAGTTTTTAATTTAGAGACCCTGCAGTTGTTGTCATGCTATCCCAGCATGTACCAGCCTCGGCTCCAATAACCAAACTTTACCTGAGATTGTGGATTATTACCAGGATGTGCAAATTATCAAAGACAGAAGAAATGCAAAGTCTTTTACCATTTTATGCAGCTAAATGGACAGGATTGAGTCTAATGTTATAATAATAATTTATTACTGAGTTTAAACAAATCTGAAACTTAAGATAAACCAATGATTTTGAGGAGTTCATTACATTAACATGAGTGAATTAGCCTGTTACAACAGCCTCACGTTAGTTAGAGTACAACCTTTTTTAACCATGTTCACACTATTTTATCAATATCACATCATCATCAAGATGCGTCAGCATTTCTGCATCCTAGCACAACGTTAAAATGTAATTTTACACGGCCTAACACTTTTGTAATAGGCTGAAATATTGGACACAAATTTTACAAGATTTCTAACATCATTGTAAACAAGACCCTTGGCAATAAAATCTACTGCCTGCATTGTAAGTTATTAAGAAGCAAACGCTGCGCAGATCTCCGGGACAATGCCTCTCCAGGACAATGTGACAGACGTCATGAATTAAGACAACAAGTAAACGAACTACAGGAAAGAGTTTCCCGTCTACATCAGATCCAAGACGATGAGCAGCTTATTGACAGTATGTTTGTTTTATGTCCCACTGCAAAAGGCAGTGCCTTAGACTCTGACTCTATTGATCCATGGCAAAAACTTGAAGCTAAGCCAAAGATTGCCCGCTGCTCCACACCCGGGGGGCTCCCTGCCAAATGGTCAACAGTACAGTCAGTGTTGCCAGATTTTACTGACAGTTTCCAGCCCAAAGTCCACATAAAACCCGCCAAGATCAATGAAAACCAGCCCAAATTATAAACTTTCCAAAATTACTATTTAAATGGCAGACAAAGCACAGTTGCAACCGTAAAATTATGAACAAACCAACGGCACACACCAGATAAACATATAGACCACAGTCGGGCCCTTAGCCCTCCTTATTTGGCAACTATACAGTACCACTATCTGATTGTATGGTGCGTTTAAAGTTGACAGGTTAGACATGTTTGACTAATATATACTGAATATGATTGTATTTAAGATTTTACTACACATTTGCCTATTTTGTCATCTGTTTGACAATCTTCATAACATTTATAGTGTTAACTGTCTATTTTCAACGGTACGTCACATTTTGATGACACACACCTGTAATTTTAAACTTTTATTTATCAAAATTTCTTCTGGAACTGTACTTAAAAAATGTAAAATTGCTAAATATTTACCACAAGTGCCCTCCCACCAAACTAAGCCATAATTTGAATATAATGAGAACTTGTCATATAGACTTTAGTCCCATGCAAACTTGATATCAGAATTGTAATACATGTAGCATGCTTTGGACTCATTCTCCAGAACTGGGGCAATCCACATTTTCAGCTCGGCCTGGTTCTCCCATTACTTCCAATATACTTTCTTGTATTTCCCCCATTTGGAAATCTTGTTTTAAATCCTGTATCTCCTCTCCAGCCGTGAGATAAACTGACCTCGCCTTAAACCCTAAACGTTAAGCAGGACCCAGTGCCAAACCCGAGGGTATGCAGACTGAGCCGGTGTTTATTGTTTCCATCCAATCAGAGGTCGATTAGACATTTTGACTGACAACCAGCACAACCAATGTCAAAAACCATTCAATATTCAATTTCTGTAATTTATTCTATTCTATTTAATATTCTATCAACAACTCAATCAATAATACACAAATATTTATGAAGATATTAATCTATTTTGCATTTTCAAATTCCCGCCTGAGACATCCAAAAATTGCCCAAAATATATGCACCCGCCCAACACTATTTTTTTCCGCCCGAAGCCAACAAAAGGAGCCCAATTGGGCGGTCCAGGAGAAACAGGTATGTTTTGCTAGATGAGCAGAAATGTCCATGGTTTGACACAAACCACTGAACTTCAGCAGGCTCCTGCAGTGAATTATTCTGTGAATCGACACCACTCCCCGGAGCATGCATCACACTGTGGAGGGCCGTGTAAGTCGGCTGTGGCAGTTTTCACCCCGCATCCAGGCTCTCTCCCAACTTGTCTGTCTACTCAGCTCCCCACGGGGAAAAAACACTGGTCTGCAGGAGGAGAGCCCAAGCATGCATCGCCACCAGGAACACGGTCCGCCCTGCACTAAACAAACAAGTGTCTCAAGCTGGAGCGCCCCAGGTATGTTCTCGGGGCGGCTCCCACAACTATGATTATTGGCAACTCTGTCATTCACTGAGTGGGGCGCTGATCAACCATCATGCTGTGCTATCCAGGTGCCACAGCAAAAGACATAACTGAGATGATGCATGACATGCTGGAGGCGCACCCCTCAGTCCACACAGCGATTGTGCACACTGGCACCAATGTATCCCATGAACAGTCGGAGTAAAAGCAGATTTTATTAACCTGTTTAGTGTTTTACGCCAAGCATGAGTGAACTCCTTAATTTCAGGCCCTGTTCCCACAATAGGTCGTGAGATTGGCTGTTTCCCCAGGCTCTGTGTGCAAACGTGGCTCCTGTCTTCCTGCCAGGATCATGGTATGTCCTATATCGACTCCTTAAATTGGAATCATAAGGATACATTTTACAAAAAAATTTACAATAAAGGAGCATGTTTTCTCTTCGTAAACATAGTATGCAAGCCTTCACTTAAGTGTACAACCCGTCCTCCAGCTGCCTTAGCGACCACATTTGTTTATTTAAATTGATCCCATTAGCTGAAGTCAGCTAGTCTTCCTGGGTCCATTGCAAACATACAATGGGTCCATCTCAAACATAAAACAAATACAATAATAAAGTAACAATACAATAATAAAATGTCCTTACAATGTATAAAAGTTCATTGTACAAATTATTTCACATTTTTCAATGGGGGAAAAAATACAGATACAGGCACAATGTATAACCCATCTAACACATGGTTCTTAACACTGTTTTTACACAACAATGTCTTTTTGTTTCTAAATCATTTTTATAAACAAAGAAAAGGTACAGCAATGGGTGCATGCTTCGCTCCTAATTATGCAAACCTCTTTATGGGTCTATGGGAAGAAACCTTCGTCTATTCTAACCTTAATATCCACAAAGATAAAATCATATGGTGGGGAAGATATATAGATGATATTCTTCTTGTATGGAATGGCACTGTTGAAGAACTTTTTCCACAATTATTTAAACAACACTAACCGTAATGTGAAACTCAGTTTAGAATTTTCCCCCTCTGAAATACATTTTCTTGACATAAAAATTGTTAAGGACCATAATAGTGATTTACATACTTACTTTACATACTAACCAACTGACAAAAACACAGTGCTTAGAGCAGATCGTTTTCATCCACCTAAGCTAATTAATAACATACCCTATGGTCAGTTTCAAAGATTAAAACGGATCTGTGACTCTGAGGAAGAATGTGAACTAAAATCTAAAGAGATGACCCAGCGATTTAAGGACAGGGGATACAAACATCATACAGTGTCACAAGCATATCAGAAAGCTAAAAGTTTAAAAAGAGAACAGTTATTGACGCATAAAGAGAAGTTGCCGTTTGACTCTAACAAAGTGCATTTCGTCACACAATACAGTGATAAGTCGAATACAATTAAAAGCATTGCTAAGAGATACTGGAACATACTTAAATATGATGATGTCCTTCGTGACATTCTTCCAGAGAGACCAACAATTTGTTTCAGAAAGGCTCCTACTTAAGTGACAAATTAGTGAAAAGTCACTTAACCCCCCAACAACAAAAAACATGGCTTGCCACCAAAACAGGGAATTTTAAATGTGGCCACTGTAACCACTGTCAAAATATGGTGACAACAAACTACTTTAAAGATGTCAATACAGACCGTAAATACAATATTAAATCATTTATTAATTGTAACACATCTTATGTTGTCTATAGGTTAGAATGCCCATGCGGATGCTTCTACATTGGAAGAACCAAGAGAAAACTGAAAATCAGACTTGCTGAGCATAAACATGCTATCAAAACTGGTAACCTCCAATATAGTATGGCAGCCCATATATAGAAGCAGGTCATGGAAGCTGTAATAGCTTAAATGGGCATCGAACATATTAAAATGCCCATAAAGGGTGGAGATAGGCTCAAAGGGAGTCCTTTTGGATTTTTACATTTAAGGCCACACAATGTCCAGGTTTTTTTTTGTAATGAAGTAAAACATTTTCAATGTCAATTTCTGTGTCTTCAACTGTTGTCCCGTGTTTATTGTAATCACATATGTTCTGCTGTTTTATTGGTTGTTGTGTCTGTAATTATCTTGCATTGTACTCTTTGTTAAGGTCATGTGAGTAGGTCATATGACCCCCCAGTATAAAGTACAACTGGCAGCCATTTTGTTCCTTTAAAATTCAAGCCCTGAAGAAGGCCCAACTAAGGCCGAAACGTGTTGGCATTTTTAAAATATTTTTCAGCCATGATTTATTAAAGGCTTTTGTAATTTTCTAAAATCCCATGAGTGCCTCTGTCCTGCTTACTTGGTACTGTTTTTAAATAATTTATTATTTTTGAGTTGAGCAATTTCAACAGGAACACTGTTCCAACTGTACAAACTGTACAAAACCGTTTTTGTTTTTCATAAAATTGGGGGGAAATTGGGATTTGGGACATAGTTGCAAGAGATTACCATTGGTTGCAGTTCTGGTGTTGTACTTGTGCACAGAATCACAGTAAACAATTTGATTCGATATACAAGCCGGCATTTTTGGGGTCAATGCATTATATAACAATGTTGCCAAAGTGACTTGTATTCTTTGATTTAAATTGAGCCAGACGAGAGTGGAATACATTTGTTTTCTGCGTGTTCTAATTGAGCAGCCTAGTCTTGCTGCTTTGATTTGAGCAACTTTTTGCCAAATCTTTTTAAGATGCAGAGGACCACACTTCATGACACGTGACATAATGTTAAAGACTTTATGATTTTGTTAAAGCGTCACGTTTGACATAATGACAAAATTTTTTAGTAACAGCAATGCTGCGACTCATTTTATTAACAATAATGTTTATATGCTCTGTCCAAGACAGATTACTATCACATCACACAGTAATATTTTTTTGCAGGACTCTGCAGCATAATAAACAGTTGAATACTCTACGTAAATTGTCATGGAAGCTTTTTTCACAATTAAAGGTTAATAAAGACAGAAAATAGAAGAGGTCCTAGACCGCTTCCTTGTGGAAGGCCACATTCTATACTTTTACTGCTAGATGAATGATCATTATAGAAAACTCTTTGAGTTTTGCTGGAAACTTTGCATTAATGCAACAGCAGAAGAAATAAAACCATACGTTTTCAGTTTTTCTAATAAAATGTGACGATCTATTACATCAAAAGCAGCACTAAAGTCCAACATCACCACACCAACTAATACAGAATGGTCCATACTTCTGAGCCATACATCTGTCATTTGAATGTAGAATGTGCCTTCCTATTAGCATGCTGAAACATTGTCATCAACTCATTAAATTGAAAATATCTATACATTTGTTCAGATGATTTATTCCATAATCTTACTAAATGCGGAGAGGAGACTCATAGGTCTGCAATTTTGGCCATTGAAAGGTGCTTTCTGTTCTTTAATTTACAGAATGATTTTGCCTTTCTCCCAAAAGTAAGAAAAACACCTGTCAGAAGACACAGATTAAAAATATGACACAAAGGAGCCGCAATATGTTCAGCTGTTGTTTAGAACTATGTCGTCCAAGTTATCTGCTCCAGGACTACCCTGTGTGAGGGTCTATAGAGACTTGAGCAGAGTCATCACTTCTGCTGTTTGCATACAATCAAAGCCAAACTTAGAAGTTTTATCATTCATGATTACATCTTTAATCAATGCAATACAATTCAAATTGATTGTGGCCAACCCCTTTTTTAAAACAGTGACTTTATTTAAAAAATACTTCCGGAAATGGCCGCGAGCTAGAAAGTCACGCGCGACCCTGCTCTCTTCAACAATCCTGAAATATCCTTTGAAAGAGTTATTAGAACGCTCCAAACGGTAAATTCGAACTTGCAAAGATGCCAGGTGCTGGAAAAGCAAGTAAGGATAAACCGAAAAGTGCCACGCAGTCTAAATTAAGTAACTTCGGACCACAAGCCGTGGAGAAGCTAGCTGCCAATGCTAGCAAAGAAGCCAATGCAAAAGGTGAAGAGGCTAGCAGCGGCGAAACCACTGAAAGAGCGGCGGTCAATGTTGAAGGAAAAGAAGTTAGCGCTGACAATTTAACACAATTTCAACCAGGAAATGACCAACTGTTTATGTTCAAAGAAGAAATATTGCTGAGGTCAGAGTTTTCTGGAAGATTTGACGGCGTTATGAAAGCTATAGAAGAAACACAAAAACAGATGACCGAATGCACGGAGCGAATGGATGAAGTAGAGACGCGCCTCTCTTCAGTGGAGGACAATCAAAATGGCGTGAAGACTGAAGTCGAGAGACTTGGGAAAAGAAATAAATATCTGGAGGAGAAATTGGTCGATCTGGAAACGAGATCCCGACTTAACAACCTCCGACTTGTAAATCTCCCCGAAGGCGCCGAGAGTCCTGACACGTGCATGTTCTTAGAAAGCTGGTTGCCAGAGGCTCTTGACATGATACCGTTACGGCATCCTTTGATTATTGAAAAAGCACATCGGATTGGACCAAAAAGGGACTCTGACGCAACACCGCGAACGCTGATCATGAAGTTTCTCAATTACAGACAGAAGGAACTAGTGACTAGAGCCGCAAGATCAAAAAAGGAAATCATGTACAAGAACCAGCGGGTAAGATTCTACAACGATGTTGCAACAAGCAGCGCAAACAGTTTGACACCGCGCGCCAGCATCTGCGCCAGCTTGGGCTGAGACATGGCATCATACCCCCTGCAACCTTGGTGGTAACATATAAGGAAGCTGTGTACAAGTTTACCGCGGCAACGGAGGCCCAGAGCTTCATTGAGAAGATCCAAGAAGTCACGGAGTAATGATAGACTGGTGAATAGACCGCTTTTTGCCATTTGTTCCAGGCATACAGGGTAAGATCATAATAACTGTCTGAATCGTCTTGACTTTTTTTCGTTCCTACAAGTCACTTAAGTCATGATTAACAAAAGTACTATTTGAAAAGGAGCAGATGCTTATAATACTCAAAGGATAAACTGATTTTATATTATAGCAGGGAAGGTCGAAAAGACAAATACATTTACAGTTGTTACAACAGACATAGTCTGTGGATGACTGCGCTAGGAAGCAACGCTTTTCAGGGGATTGCCCAGTTAGCTGGGAAAGGGGACTCTGTGTTTTATGTAGTTCATTGTTTGTTCAAGTTATTGTTTCAGTGTTGTTTTACCTCTCAGACACGTTTCCATGTGCTACAAATGTTATTTTATATTGTTTAAATGACACAAATCATTGAACTGAAATGCACTTCTTGGAATTGCAGAGGCTTAAATAGACCAAAAAAAAATAAAGCAGGTCATGAACAAAATAAAAGACATGGGGTCTGAAATAGTTTTCTTGCAGGAGACTCATGCCTTAGAAGAAGAAAAAATTAAAATGGGCAGGAGGTGGCAGGGATCTTTATACATGGCTCCATATACCTCGCGGGCACGAGGTGTTATTACACTAATTCACAAATCAGTGCCGCTCCAAGTGACAAACGTTATTAAGGATAAAGGTGGCAGATATCTCATCATTCAAGGATCTATCTTAAGGGAAACTATCAATTTAGTGAATGTTTATGGTCCAAACATAGATGATGAAAATTTTTTCACAAATCTTTTCTTAACCATCTCATCTCTCCCAGGAAACAATATTATAGGTGGAGACTGGAATTGTGTTGTAAATCCTGCCGACGATAGATCAACGGGGACTGACCAGTCTCACCACAAAAGCAGGGATGTTATCCAGCACTTTATGAAGGAATTAAATATGGTGGATATATGGTGCCATTTTAGACCCACTGATACAGTGTATTCCTGTTACTCTAAGACTTTCAATACGTACTCTCGTATAGATTATTTTCTTATCTCAGCAGAGTTACTATCCAATGTAATAGAGTGTTCATATGACAGTATAACAATTTCAGACCACGCTCCATGTAGTATTTTGTACTCTCATAAAGATCTTAAGATGGACCCTCCCAGATGGTGCTTACACCTCAAATGGCTTAAAGATGACAAATTTATAGAATATGTAGGGAATAGAATAGACACTACACTACACAAACAACAGCCTGTATTCGATGGGAAGCATTTAAAGCCTATACAGTTGGAAGAAAAAATTAAAAAGTTAGAGGAGCAGGTTTTTAAAAATAAAGATGTTATGGCAGGAAAAGAATTAGAACTTTTAAAAGCGGAATATAACAAAGAATGTGCAGATCGTGCAGCCTCTAATATTTTAAGGCTAAATCAAACCTTTTATGAACAAGGAGAAAAACCTGGAAACATTTTAGCTTGGCAAATAAAGCAATTAGAAGCTCAAAAAAATATAACCTCATTAATAAACACAAATGGTGCAAGTATAGTGGACCCAAAGGAAATAAATATAGAGTTTAAGAATTACTATGAAAAGTTATATGATTCCCCAGAAGGTACAGACCTTGAAGTCCAAAATGCATTTCTTGACAGACTAACTATACCTACTATTCCTGATGATTTTAATCAACAATTGGAAGCCAGTATTAATGAAGGTGAAATAAGGACGGCCATTGACAATATGCGTTCTGGTAAAAAGGCTGGGCCTGATGGGTTCCCAATTGATTTCTATAAGAAGTTTAAAAATAAATTAATAAAACCAATATTAGAAATGTTTCAAGAATCATTCAATAATAGTAGCCTCCCTAAGTCTATGACATGTGCTCTAATTATATTATTGCCTAAACCAGGAAGACCTAGTAATAAATGCGAAAATATGAGACCCATAAGTTTACTTAATTCTGATTTAAAAATACTTTGTAAATTATTGGCAACACGGTTACAGGATTCTCTCCCATCTGTCATTCATAGGGATCAAAATGGTTTTATTTTAGGTCGCCAAGGTCTACATAATGTACGCAGAGTTCTTAACATTATTCATGGATTAGAGGACTCTTCAGATCAGGCCCTGCTCTCTCTAGATGCCGAGTTTTATATGGAAAAATCAAAAGGCTCGGATAAGGCTGTCCCTTCTTCACTTGCCTTATAGCGAGGGAGGACTAAAATGTCCTAATATAATGTGGTACTATTGGGCTGTGCAACTCAGGTCAATTAGGTATTATTTTAATGCAAAGGACCCCCCCAGTGGACAAAAATGGAAAATCACACCTTAAACCCCCCTCTACCTCTGTATATGTTTTCGGATTCGGAAGTTAATTTGGCTAAGAGAACAAGTAACCCAATAGTTCAGAACATGGTTAAAATATGGTGTATTGCAAAAAAATTTATGAATGAACAAGTTTCTTTATCACAACTAAGTCCGATATGGGCGAACCAGGATTTTAAACCAGGCAGGGCAGACGCTGTGTTTAGACAATGGGCGTTAAACGGTCTGGAAAAAATTGAGGATCTGTATCCAACTGGTTCGTCAAACATGATGTAATTTGAGTTGCTACAATGTAAATACAACATAAATAGAAAACACTTTTACAAATATCTTCAACTAAGAAGCTTCATTAGGACAAAACAAAACACACTTCTAAAACCACCAAAATCTAAACTAGAAGAATTGATTACTAAAGACAGTTCAAAAAAGGAGCTATCTCAGAATTATATAATCTATTACTTTCAAACTCCTCAGAGAACTCAATGATGAAACTTGCTTGGAGAAAGGATCTGGAAACGGATATTTCATTAGAAGAATGGCAAATGGTTTGTACCAAAGCCCAGAGGCAAACAATTAACTCACGGTTAAGATTACTACAATACAAGTGGTTGATGCGAGTTTTGTATCACACCTGTTAAACTGAACAAGTATAATCCAAACATTCCTGATACTTGTTCAAAATGTGGTGATGAAAGGGGCACATTGTTCCATTGTATTTGGGAATGTAAAATAATAAAGCTATTTTGGACTGCAATCAATCAAATTTTAAAAGAAGTTATTTCAAAAAGCCTGAAAATGGAACCTACTTTCTTCATTTTAGGTATTTACCCCAAGAATACCAGATATACAAAAAGTGAAAAACTACTTATAGACATGTGTATATTGCAAGGTAAACGACTAATTGCACTTAATTGGAAAAATTGCACTGGACCAAGTCTTAATCAGTGGGTTAACCAAATGCTGACAGTACTACCATTGGAGCGGATAACATTTCTTCTGAAAGGAAAAAAAGACTTGTTTGAATCTGTACGGAGACCGTTTATTGCTTTTGTGAAAAGCATGGATCTATCTGAGGACCCTAACGAATCTCTTGAGCCTTTCACATGGACCTGTGACCTGTCTGCACAACTTTGAATAATTGAAGTCTCTGTATGGGAAGATAATTTTCTGTCAGTTTTTATTTTTCCTTTTTGTATGTGTCAAGAGAACAAAGTACATACTGTGTCTGAGAGGGTGTTATGTTCTTGTGTAAAAATCTAAAAAACAATAAACATATTGTTGGAAAAAAAAAGTTATTAAAGTAAGGAATTATGTACATGTGGTTTTATTTACTTATGTAAAGTATACTCTTAAGCTCTTTTTTTATAAACCTATGCAAAATTGTATTAGCTTTGCTAGGTGTAAATTGTTCTTCAATGATTGGTCAACTGGCCTGGGAACACCTAGGGATCCCCCCGGAGGAGCTGGAAGAAGTGTCTGGGGTGAAGGAAGTCTGGGAGTCCCTGCTTAGACTGCTGCCCCGCGACCCGGCCCCGGATAAGAAGATGGATGGATGGATGGATGGATGGATGGATGGATGGTTGGTCTAATAACTAATACTGTAAATGTAACTCTAAACAGGTGCTGGTATCTGCAATGAACTTCAATGTTATGGTGGTGAGGATGATGATGACGATGATGATGACGATGATGATGATGATGGTGATGATGATGATGATGATGGTGATGGTGATGGTGATGATGATGATGATGATGATGATGATGATGGTGATGATGATGATGACGACGATGATGATGATGATGGTGATGATGATGATGATGATGATGATGATGATGATGGTGATGGTGATGATGATGGTGATGATGATGATGATGATGGTGATGGTGATGGTGATGATGATGATGACGATGATGATGATGATGATGATGATGATGATGATGATGGTGATGATGATGATGATGATGATGGTGATGGTGATGGTGATGATGATGATGACGATGATGATGATGATGGTGATGATGATGATGACGACGATGATGATGATGATGGTGATGATGGTGATGATGATGATGATGATGATGATGGTGATGGTGATGATGAGGTGTGAGTGAATGATTGAGTGTCAGAGACTGTAGGAAAACTGTTGCACTGTAAATAATGCACTCTGTACCCCCTCCCCTCCCTTATCTAGGACTTCAGATGGAAATGAGCTAGCATAGCATTAAACTGGTGCAATCATCTTTGCCCTCGGGCATAATGTCATTGTATGTGGTCCTGTTAAATAAATAAATAAAGTAATATGTAATCTCTTTAGAGTTTGCAATAAAAGCTCTATCAGACTCAACAAATGAGGGGCATACATTTCGATTTCTACCCATGATTTCATTTAGTATGCTCCAAAGCTCTTTACCATCATGTTTAACATTGTCGATTTTGTCTCTGTAGTATTCTTTTCTCTTTCTCTTATTCATTTTGGTAGTTTCATTCCTTAACTTGCAATATTTTAATTTTAATTTCTAGATTTTGCAAACACTTCTTTAGCTTCATCCCTCTGCTTCATCATATTCTTCAATGTCGAGTCAATCCGCTTAGCTTGGGTTCTTTTTATTATCTTTTTTATTGGTGCATGTTCAACAACAATGCTCAAAGGAGTCCTCTGCTCGGTGACAATTATACACAGCATTCCAATCGACCTTACTTACGTCTCTCACAATATTATCTATTGCAGGTTCTTTGTAAATCCTTTTATGTTCAAGACTAGCCTTAGCTTTAGGGACTTTAACTTTCTTTGTAACTGCTATAAAATTATGGTCGCTGAACCCTACTGGTATTGACTCAGCATCTTTACACAGATCTGGCACATTAGTATGAATGTGTGGCAGTTGTACACCCTAGCTTGTTAGTAAAAAGTCTTGTTGGCAATTCAACAACCTGAAGCAGATTGTGCAACTGTCATCCTTCCAATCAATACTCATATCACCAAGCAAAAATAGTTTGCAATTAGCATCTGAAGCTTCGTCAAGAATTTCTCCATGTCAGATTATCACCAGCATAGGTCTGATGTGGGGTACATAGACGTCACATCAGCGTTCACATCCCTGTGCATATAACTGATCAGACCAAAACACACCAGAATGAATGGTTAATAGGAAAAATATTGTTCCTTTCAAAGCATAGTTGGAGAACAATGCACCAATGGCATTTAAAATGGCACTTTTAAATGTTAGACCTCTGGCTAATAAATCTTTTACAGTTAATGAGATCACTCTTTGGATTGTATGTTTCTAGAGAGACATGGACAGGCACAGAAGGAGCAGCAACATTAAACGAAGCCACACCTCCTGACTACAGTCATTAATACTCATTATCATCAATTAAAGAGGACACGGCCACAATTTTCTGTCCTGCACACAAGTTAAAAAACATCCACTTCAATACTTATCACTCATTTAAACATCATTGTCCTTCAATCCTATTTATATGAATTTACCGACCTCCTAAACTTTCACCCTCATTTATTGCAGAGTTCTCTGATCTCCTGTCCGTTGCTCATTCAAATGATCAAAATGATGATCTTGTTGGTGATTTTCTCCTGCATATCAATATCAAATCAGACACATTAGCAACAGAATTTTTAAATCTCCTGAACTGTATGAATTTCAAACGTGTCTCACAGCCCACTTACAATAGAGGCAACATACAGTTTTCAGTAGACATCTGTTGTGGAGATGGCCCTATCTGACGATGCATGTATATATTTTAATATTATTATTGAACAACCCCCCAAACCCCCAGATCTGAATGCACAATCAAAAAGTGATGTCAAATGCAGTGGCTGATGTTTACGAGCAGCGGCGAGTGGTTCGGCTTCGCTCCACAGCGTAGAACAAACCAAAGGAGAGCTCATGTCGAGCTGCATGTGCTCCGCGGAAAAACTTGTGAAATGGGCCTAAGATTTAACCAAACTTAGACATCTAAATGATTAGAATTGCAAAAAGTGCACAATTGTGCACAGTGCACAGTTCCAACGTGTGATTAATCAGATGAATCTTTTTAATCGTTTGGCAACACTAATTATTTCCAATAATATATTTGAAACCAACCAATCCACTTCAGATCCAATATGGACATGATTTTAAAGTACTTTTATTGGTTTTTAAAGCTCTTAAAAGCTAATCTGATGTTATCATATGAGCCCTGTTGGACCCTCAGTGATCTTTTAGCTGAGCCAAGAGTCAAAACTAAAATGCACTGTGAGGCCCACGTTTGTGGAACAGTCTCCCTGAGGATCTATGGTCTGCTGCGAGGGTTCATATCTTTAAGGGTAAACTTAAAACAGATATTTTTTAATTTGCTTTTAATTCAAACTTAAACATGAGTTATGTTATTTTAGCTAGGTTTTTATGTTCTATGTTTTTAACCCTACTATTTATAACGCTCTAATTTACATTTCTATGCACATTTTATTCACATAACATTTTTACTCTGTCTGTAACTCTGTTTTATTTGGTACTGTCTACTTTTATGCCTGTAATAAAGTATGCATGCTAATGCAGGATCAAAGGGGGGTTGTGTCTGTTGCTAATTGTTAGATTTTGTGCTGCATTTTAAAATGTATGAAAAGTTTGATTGATTGATAACAACAACAAAAATTGCATAATCGAGAGGTGACAATAAATAATGAATGACAGCATAAACATCTTGCCTGGGCGCACACAGTTTGGGTTTGCTGCCTCTCTCTCAGCACAGGACGGACAGGCTGCTGCTGCTCCATGTCCTGCCTGTTGTCCCGACCAGAGCGGCCCACATTAGTGACCTACGGGAAGCTCTTTTTCCAGACCTTATCTGAGTGCCAGCGTACAATGCTCTGTAGCTTCTTTCTAAACTCCCGGAGTTCTCTGCAAAATGTAACTTCTCTTTTTGTGCCCCAGATAAAGGTTACACACATGTCATTTATTTTCTTCATCCATTGTTAAGGGGAGGAAGAATTGTGGAAATGATCTTAAATTATCTCTAAATCTCTAAATTATCTTAATTCTAACTTGATAGCTCGTTTTCTTATTTTCCCATTTTTGTATTTCATCATGAACGTCTTCTTGTTTCAAGGGCCAGTATATTTTAGTACACTTTTTACATACAGTATTATTAGACCTAGAACTTTGATTTCTTCTTTAGTTTGAATGCTGATTTTCAGTTGATTATTTTTGTCACCTATATAGATCAACAATATGACCTCTGAGTTGTCTTACTCACTCATGTTTTATATGTATATATTTTACACGGAAATGAAGGCATGAATGGGGGGTAAAAGAGAAGTGGGAACAAACAGTGAAAGGGGAGTTCTTTTTGCTCTGCTCTGTGGGACAAATGCCATCAACACTTTTGAAAGACACAACAAGGACAGACTCATGCCTGCTTTCTCTCTCCTGCCCCAAGGACCAGCTCAGGAAGTTCCTTGGCCCATTTTTTTTTCTTGTCCTGCACATTTGATCTAAAGAATGCCATAGATTAAACTTCCTTTTTTGAATTTCCTTTGGGATATATACAGATATATACACTTAGTATAATTTCGGATGATTATTAGGAACAAGCTGGTAGACAGCAACGCATACATATCAAATAATCATAAAGCAGAGATTTAAAAACAAAACCAATCTTACTTAGGTTGTTTGGCACTGCATCTGAAGAAGGTGTTGCAGGAAGTATTACTGATGCTGCAGTGATTGAAACTGGACTCAGCGACAAGACACTGGAACAGCCTCTTGCAATACTGTCAAACAAAGCAAAAAAACACAACAATAGAAACAAGTTTTTCACAAATATATTTCTTTCATTAAAGCTGGAGTACCTGGATTTCAAATTGTGAACCAAGGAAGTTTTTTTTAACTGACTGGTTCCTGGCTCTCACTTTGTGCTGTGGTCTGCTGTGTCGGAGCGGAGCTGTGCTCTTGTGGTCAGGCTTTGATCACAGCAGAGCTGCTCTCGTTACTTTTAATTATTTGGGAGTCCTGCAGCCACTACACCGGAGCTGCACCGCGTTTAGTCTGAGCTCAGGCTGAGCACATCTCCTGTATTCACGGGAATTTTAGGGCAATACGCACAGCCTTAGAACAGCTTGTTTCAGATTTTCTTTTTTCAAAGCAGTCATCTCTCAGCCAACATTTTTTTTACGTATCAGGCTTTATATTCCAGGTTAGCAATAAATAGAATATTGTATGATTGGATTCAGACAGTGCGTAGTGGCGTAAGTGGTGCTTTTAAAATCGGTACCCCTGCTTTAACATCCACAGACACATTTACAACATAATAGTGATTTCCCACCTTGAACTCATTTTGTTTTTACTCAAAGTTAATTATAAATTCTTACCGGATACGTCCGCACATTGCTGCTGGGCATTTGTCTTTCCTCTCCTGGGGCATTATGGGAGTTGTAGTGCTTCAGAGACCGGTTTTCCTTGAGATGAGCCTGGAGCTTCTCCCTGTGTCGTCTACATCACCAACACGTTATGTTTTATATATGTACAGTATAGACACACATGTATATATGTGTGTATATACAGTATACACACACATATATACGTGTGTGTATACAGTATACACACACATATATACATGTGTATATACAGTATACACACATGTATATATGTGTGTATATACAGTATATACACACACAGGTATATGTGTTGCAAGACTCACTTGTTGCGATAATACAAGGCCATGCAGATGATCCCCAGGAGGCTGATGCCTGTGGTGATAGACGTGATGGACAGCACCTGCCTCTTGTACACTTCTTTACTCTCTGTAAGAAAAAAATAAATACATTAAAAATAAACGTGAAATAAACTGCATCCTATTGATTTACACTCTCTCGCTCTCCCTCTGTCTCTCGTTCTTTCTCTAAATCAATCATTCAATCAAACTTTATTTATAAAGAACTTTTCATACATAAAATGTCACACAAAGTGCTTTACAGTGCATTAAAAACAATCCCACATGTCGTTTCCCACCCAACCTCCCCCACAACCACCCAACCCACACCACCAAACCCCTCACAGACCTGTACATTCGCACACGCACGCTTACTCACAAATGCTTACACACCTACACACACACACACATACGCACACTCACGCTAAGATACAAAAGGCTGAGTACAGATACACCAGTAGAAGAAGCACCATCAGAGGAGCCGTCTGCACCAGGAGCAGAGAGTCGTCCAGAGCCACAGGACACAGACTCAGGGCCCAGAGGAGAGGTGAGGCACACACCAAACCTCCACCAGGGGCCCATGAACCAGCGCCCAGGGGCCACAGCCGACCACTGCTCCCAGTACAGAGGGCCCCTCAGAGGAAACACTGGAGAGCCCAAAATGGATAAAAGAATAGATGAAGAAATATGTAGAAATAAATAAAGAAATGGGTTGAAATAGGGTAAAACAAGGACATAAATGCATCTAAAATAGCAAGCCTAAAACAAGTGAACACAATAAACAGCATAAATAAATACACAATTAAATATTAATCAAAAGCTAGGCTAAAAAGATGGGTCTTGAGCCTGCTCTTAAAAACCTGAAGGTTCTCTGCGGCTCTGAGCTTTTCCTCAGGTCGTTCCACAGACGAGGGCCGTAGTACTGGAAATACGCCTCGCCCTGAGTGTGTCACTCTCGTGCTCGCTCTTGCTCTCGCTCTCTCTCTCTCTCTATTCAAAAGCCCATTTGCTCACTTCTGGTTTACCTGTGTACAGAGTTTGTGTGTGACCTGTGTGATTAGACCTGGTTTAGTTCATATGCTCAAAGTGAGTCAGCTCTGTGGTGTACCTGCCACCAGCCGGTGTATTTGGACATGTTTTCATCTTTGCGTTCTTTTGTATTTGGGTGCATTTTTTTCTGGGTGAGTGTCTTGGTCTTTGGGTGTATTTTTGTTCTGAATGTATGTCTTCCATCAGAGACATTATGTTCTTTTAGCAGGTTTGACTTCATAATCGGACCACACTCTGTCTTATAGATTGCATATGTACTGTAGATTTTTACGCTGAAGTTTGATGCGTGTGTCTGTTCTCCTCTGAGGAGAGATACAGAAGTCTCTTCTGCCTCTTTCTCCTCAATGCGAGTCTCACTCACAGACAGCAGTTATTGCACACAAACTTAAGAACTCATTATTGTGAAATACTTCACTCCTGATATGAAAACAAATGCTTAATTGAACAATAGGTTAAGAGTGAACTATGTAACCTTTGAATGGAGGGTCTGCCACTCTCTTGTTCCCATAGAGATATGTTTTAAACATTAAACATCTAAAAAAAAAAAAAACTTTTGACAGAGGTTTACCATCTAGATCCCATTTTCACTCAGTTGCCATAGTGTGTAAAACATTAAAAAGAGGTGTCTTACCCATGAATTCGATTCCCAGGTGATCTGCATGTCCAGCAGCACAGGGGCGAGAAAGAAAAAGAGTTATTAGCATTATTGACACATCTTGAGACTAAGAAGTGTGGCTTGTGCAGTACAAAGGACAATAGTTAGGGACTGTTAGATTGTGTGAAATAAGCTGTTGGTTTTTCTTGTAACCATGGAGACGTGCAAGGAGCTAGATAGAGACCTTTAAATATGAAATTGATTCAGTCCTAAACCAATCAAACGTGCAATGCTTTTTGGATTAAATTACCTAGCCACAGTTATCTGAAAACATGATTAGAACACTTTCTGCACCTCTGCACTCATTCAGTGTTGGGGAGTCGTGCACACATTGGATCAGAATTCTTCACACCAAAAGCCACAGTCAGAACAAACAGAATAACCTCAACAACCGTCACATGACATAGAGGAACAAGACAAGGCTTCCCACTCACTCCCTCTCTCTTTGCTCCCTTTATTGAACCACTAGCCCAGATGTGTCAAACAGGTGGCCCGCGGGCCAAATGCGGCCCTCAAGGTGATTTCTGGTGGCCCTTGATTTTTAATTTGTATTATAAACGGCCCACTAATAAAAGACATAGAACCCATCAAAACTACAACTACCATAATGCACTGCAGCATTAGCGCCTACACTGCCCCTCCTCCGCTGCATCTGACACTCCCACTTTCTCCCGTGTCTCTTTCGGCTTTCTCTCCTCAATAACACGACAAAGCGCTGCTGCAATACTTTGCTCACAGACAAACAGCACTGGTCCTAAAGCTGACTTAGACTTAGCTGTTTTAGCTGCAGCAAATGGTTTGATCATTCACTGACACCAGAGCCAGAGCGAAACCACTGTCTCAGACAAAGTGACAGAGGAGCCCTTAAAATCCCAGACGTGTGCAGATCACTGCATCAGTAATTATTGGGCCTAATAATACATTATTTAATTAATATCAACATGATTTATTAATAAAACACATAGTTTGAAGCTAGTGTGTGGATTATAGGTATTGTCATTTCTAAATTCTAAAATATACCAAATATACCTTGAAAAACTTCTGGCAACTAAAATCTTCTCTGTACTGTGTAGATTTTGTGTGTAATGAACAAGTATTTTAGTGCGTTTTAAGTCTGTTTCTGTTGTGGCTCCTGGCTGGCTCTGAGTTTCTAAATTTGGCTCCCTCTCAAAATGAGTTTGACACCCCTGCACTGGCCATTGCAATATGTCAAAATTAGGGCCTCAGTCATGAGGGATGCTCTCTGCAACATCTGCACAGAGCCAGAGGCCCTGCTTATGCAGCTCAACAACCCAACCATGTTCTAATGCCTTTGCCATCAGAACATCATGACAGACAAATACCTGACAGAAAATGCCTATTTTTGCAGAGGAATTCAGGCTTAATTTTCTGTTTGACACAATGTGAGTTTAAAAACTTCCCAGGTATTTGTAACACTTTTAATTCCCATTGTTCTGTTTTTCGTCCCTCGTTGAACAGACAGAAAAAAGAAAACACGCATATAATACAGCCAAAGATAGTCGCACATTTACTTTCAGTGCTAAAAATAGGGGCATATAAAACCAGCGTGTATAGAATTTTACAATTGCCATTAAGTATTCTGTCTGCCCACCCATGATCAGTGGGCCAGAACCGGCCCTGCTCTGGCCAAGGGCTGTGGCAGCTTCCTTCTCTTCCTCGTTGGGAGTGCTTGCATTGGGCACTGGCATTTGGAACAATACTACAAGCTAAGAATGAGGCATTGAATCCACAAAATGCATGCTATTGCATATTGAATCTGTGTGCGGGCTACTTGGTGAAAATTGGCACTGATTTATTGTGGTGGTGTTTTCCGTGTGCAAACAAACAATAGCAGGGGCAGGTGAACGCACATTGGAGTCCATGATTCAAGCCATGGGCAGCAAACAAGAGGTGCTCCGCCGAACCATTGAACAGACTGTAAACCGTCTTGACAAGTCAATGAATAGCCTGGCTGAGCTGTTTAATGAAATTCAGCAACGGTGCAAGCAAAATCGAAGACAACATCCTCAGTGTGCAAAAACGCAACTTCTCAGTTATCAGGATGAAG
The DNA here is from genome assembly GCA_019453435.1 of Rhinogobius similis. Lineage (NCBI taxonomy): Eukaryota > Metazoa > Chordata > Actinopteri > Gobiiformes > Gobiidae > Rhinogobius > Rhinogobius similis. The sequence goes on along the minus strand of CM033634.1, from coordinate 35,211,365 downwards.
AGAAGATCCTTCATTTGGCACGCACAAAAGGAGAATTATTGTTCCAAGATAAGTGGATCCATGGTTTCCCTGATTTCGGTGAAAACGTACAAGGAAAACACAAAGCCTTTCTTTGTGAACCGGTGAAAAAGAAGATCCAAAAACTGGGGATAAGATACTCAGTGCACTTCTCAGCTATATCATCCTTTACTTATTGAGGCAAGTATCAAATAATTCTGTTCAAGACACCCAGGTTAGTGAACCAGCCCACCTATGGAAGAATCTTCATTAAAAGACAAAACGGCCAATAACATGAAATGAAGACGCTGCCATCCCATTATTTTTGGTACCACTGGACTTTGTGCACTACTAGCATGACTCGCTTTTCTATTATTATAATTTTTTGTACAAATGAAAATGGCATGTGTTTTATGTTGGCGCAGCCCAATGAAAGAGGCAGAATATTACGACCCATGAGCCGGTCAATGTTAGCCACAGGATTGGACGCTCACCTGAATGGGTACAGGTCCTGGGGAAGTGCATGGGTAAAGCCGGAATCTCCTCTGGGTGGCTTTGAATTTGTCCTGATTTATGTCGGAGCTACTATGGGACCCCATTGCAATGTAAGGGGGCTGCTGTTGTTTTATGCTGAAGGTCTCATTCTTTTGTCCTGGGGAAATGCTGGGTCTCGGGTATTGGGCTTTTTCCTTTGTGTCGAGGCTGGATTCTTCTAGAATGAAGTGTAATCTTTCAAACAAAAGGGATGGTACACTCTCCAAGCAGTCTCATCAACTATTCATGCCTCATGATTCTAAAATGAAAAAGTTCTTGAGCAAATACCATTGAGTTATTATAGCCTCTTCTAAACAGCATGCATGCAGCTCGTGGTGGTTCGCAGGTGTTCACTCTTTTCTCTGTCTTTTAATTTCATGTTAACATTTTTCTTTTCTTCTTCTGTTTCGTTTATTTGATGTCTTGTAATTATTGAAGCAGCTTTTAATGAATTAGTGCAAAATATGTGGATTTGGAAAAGTTGAAACAAGCTCACATATTTTAGAATAGTCTTATGGTGATGTGTGCTCGATTTTAATGCATGAAAAAAGGTTCAAAGCCAATCTTTGTGCTGATGTTTTGGACAGTCAGGTGTAATGTTTGGCATAAAATGGAGGTGGTCTCTGTGGTGTGGTTCTGTCCCGGGGCTGGCATGAATCGGGAGGGTCTGGTTCTGGCTTGCTCATGCGGCTGTCCACAGTAGGGGTGTTCGCTGGGGTGGGCATCCATCCCTGACGTTGGTCTTTGTACAGTATGCATATACTGTATGTATATAAGCACACCAGTGTATGTGTTAGTATTTTTAATAGTAGTATGTTGCTCATTTTGTTGCCTTGACTCTTGTGTGAGGCTTTGTGTGCACTATAAAGCAATGAAAAATACAATACCAAAAAAAAAAAAAACAGACCCTCATCAATTATTATAATTAATTATCCTTAAATACATTATTTTCTTAATTATGATGCATTAAATTGTAATTTAGACATTCATACTTCAACATTGAATGAGACGTTAACCCATTAACATGTGTTCAATGACAGAGCTGGTCATAAAGGCTTGTGTGTCCATTCAGCTTGACAGGCCTATGAAGAAATAAAATTTGTCTTTATATATTTATATATATATATTATATACCATTGCCTTGATTCATTTAGTAGGTTATAGAACACAAGCAAGTGCTACAGGTGTTGCGGTTGCTGCCTTTAAATCATAAAGTCACAGCTGGTGGATCTTGGATGTTCCATCCTGGACAGTGGCTCTCACTGGTCCACGGCCTCCTTCCTTAAGTCTGTGTACAGACTCAGGGGGCTGGGTTTGGGATGGAACCCTCCACATGGTGAGGAGCTTTCGTGTCTTAACGTTTGTGGTCTGTATCTCTTCCTTTGGCCACCTTCTTATGCCCGCAGGGTCTGATCACTGGCAGGGCGTAGCTGTTTATCGCCCAGGACTTGCTATTGAGCTGACTTCTTAGGACTTGCCTGACTCCCTGGAGGTACTTGGCTGTTGTTGCTTTCCTTGTTGCCTCTTCGAGGTTGCCATTGGCCTGTGGTATTTGGCCCATCCTCAGTGTCTACTATTGTTCCTTCTGGGAGTGAGACCCCTTCTGTGTGGACTACCTTCCCTGTCTCTCACTCCCTCTCCCTCTTTATACAGTATAAAAACAACAAAAAAGCAAACAAACAACTTGGCATATCTTGGTTCGAACTCACATAATTAGTTAATCTTACTTGGGTCTGAGAGAATAGAATCAGTCTTGGGGAGGAACTGGTCACAGCGGATTCCCTGGTAGCCTTCCCGACATCTGTAAAAACAAAAACAGTAAACAATTTAATCAAGGATAAAAACTGGCTGAAAACAATTGCTTTTATGCATTCTGAAACTGAAGAACTTAAGATGTGTTAGAACCTTCACTTGCAGCTATGGGACGGTATGATATTTTCACAGTACCATAACCATGACCAAAATACCAGGATACAATGGTTCACAAAAACTTTTATCAAGGCAGTGTAATACTTTATTTCCCATATAAACATTGTTGTGTGTATTATTCTATATCAGGGCTATTCAACTTTATTTTACTGAGGGCCAGATTTTTTGGATGGTTTTGTCCTCGGAACCAGAAATGAAACGCTTAAGAAATAGAAAAAAATGTAACCATCTACAGATCTGTGCCCGGACTAAATCAGGTCTACACCAGAGACCTGTACTCTGAAGCTGAATCAGTGGGTTAGAGGTCACTTCGGGGTTAAACCTGGTGTGGCGGCACTACCAATCTGGTTGACTTCCTTCCAGTGTAAATCTTTATGGTAACAGGCCGCAAACTCCTAACCTGCCCTGGACCAAGTTAAGTTCATGGCAGCTCAAATAGCAAATGCTGCTGACCAATCAGATCTCATCATCGCTGTGACATCACCCCTCCTCCAGAATCCTGACGATGTGGGCGCACGGACTGTACAAAGATCACCAAAACTCATTGGATTTTCCTGACGATTATCTTTATGAGAGGAACCGATTCTCTGGTGAAGGAATCGAGTACCTCTGTGGGCTTTTAGAGCCCTACAGCGCTAATGGCACTAAACAAAGTTGAACGCTAACAATTCCCAAACAGTCTGTCTTGCACTTGGGTTTTATGGCCCAGGAGCTTTCATGTGCTCTGGGGATGATGAAAGTCTCCACAAGAATACTGTCTGCCAGGTGGTTTGGTGGACCGAGAACGCTTTAGTCCCATCGGGTCTAAACTCAAACAAGAGCTTGGTTCTAATATTGTAAGTGATGCCATTTGAATTGGTAGAGCTTTGCACATAACGCGCAGCGACTCATCAAATTTACACATTGAGTGCATTAGCAATACTCCCTCTTTTCTCTTTTCTGACTTTAGCTGCTGTCACTGCATTTCTCATAAACCAGGAAAATAAACCAGGAAAAAAGGTTCACACACTCTCTCTCTCTCTCTCTCTCTCTTTCTCACAAACACACACGCACGCGCACGCACACACACACACACACACACACACACGCACGCACACGCGCACACACACACATATTCACACACACACATATACACACACTCACTCGCGCGCACACACACACATATTCACACACACACACATATATACACACACACACACATATTCACACACCCACATATACACACACACACACACGCACATATAAACACACTCACTCGCGCGCACACACACACATATACACACACTCACTTACGCACACGCACACATAAACACACTCACGCGCACACACACACACACACACACACACACACACACACATATACACACACACGCACACATAAACACACTCACTCACTCACTCACGCGCACACACACACACACACACACACACACACAAACTCATGCACACACACACACACAGTAATTTAGAGACACATATTAAGATTACACATATTTTGGACTGTTTTGTAAACCAAACAAGGCACACACAAGAGACTTTGTGGAGTTTGTGCTTGTTGTTACGGAACTTGTATTAAGATGGGAAGAGACCAGAGCGTACAAAAATATGGTGCAGGTTTTATAATCAGCTCAATTTGACGACAGCAGGGACTCGGTGTGTTGTGCTGATGGCTTTTCACTTTAAGCTGTATGCACCAGGCCTTGGACTCTTCACATTGCTCTGATTCATTTGATTCAGTCTCTAACGATGTCTCTGTAGGACACTGAATGTGCGTAAAATGAAGTCTTTGGAGACGTTTCTTTTTATATTCATATATAACATATGTTATATGTTATGTCTCGGTTGAGAGCTCAAACTATCCACATTGCCCTGTTTCCATGGTAACAGCCCCCTTCCTCTCACATTTCTGAGAATGTTATAGAACATGATTCATTGGAAAAGTGTCAGATGCTATTACCACCTCCAGGCTTTTTCTTATCAAGGAACAAACTTACTCCACATGCTCTCTCCAAGAGGAGTTGTATGGAATGGGACGACCTACTACTGCATTTAAATTTCACTTTGCCCTGATGAAGACTCAGAGCTGAAACTTGTACTTCGGACCTTTATATGTACTTCTGTTAACGTGTTTTCAGATTTAGCCTTCCTTAGCAACTTTATAACATGCAAATTAAAGGACAAATATTATGCATCATTTGTATTGTTATTGGCCTTTAAACATGCTCTTTAGTACCTTTCATGTATTATTAAAAAAAACTCTGGCTTTTCTAATTCCAGGAATTGAAATTTGGCTCCATCTGCTGACAGTAGAAAAAAGTAAAAAAAAAGATCTGGAGCTCGATGTAGTGTTTCTGACGCTCAGACTTACTAAACAGGATTCCTCAAATTTCTTGAATGAAGCTAAATACCACTCCAGGTACGGAACAATGTTATAATAGACGTAACGCCCGGATACATGACGAGGACAGAGCAGAGCAGAGTCGAGTTCCCAGTGCAGTGCAAGTGGGTTTTATTTACATATTACTTATGGCAGCAGCAGCCCTCTCCAGGGACTGGGCCCAGAGCCCTTTTATAGGGCCTCAAGACAATTGGGCAAACACATAGTTCTTTATAAAGTAGCAGTGTTTTAGTTTACCCCAGTCCATATTATTCAGTTTAAAACTTTGGACACCCCTGCTCCTTTGGCTGGAACACCAAAGATGGCAGACACACAGGTTCAAGTACAAAGTCCAATTATGTAAATATTTCACCTAGTTCTTGCACTTTAATCATTTATTTTACAGGTAACATTTTACACCAATCAATTACTCAAGAAACATTTTAAAACTTTGTCTGACTTATTTATTTTAGCATCAGGCCCATGTAATGGACTTGCTACATTACAATATATTTTAATTATCAAAGAAGTCAAGTAAGATGCAGTGTTTTGTCTCACCCTTTCACGGCTCCTCCTGTGGATGATGTAACTGTCTGAGAGAACAGCAGCACTCATGAACCAAGCCAACTTTTGCATCTGCTCTTCTTGGCAAATACATAGTTTTCTCCTTGACATTGGAATGGCAGGTGCATCAAACATACTTTATTTACTTACTTTGTGATCCAAGTGTGTGCCCAGTTACTTTTTTTAATTTCTTTTTTATGGGAACTCAGGTCTCAGGTCTTTTGAATGACCTGCTTAGTCTCCATTTGGTGTCCACTTCTCCAACGCATTAAGAAATGTTTTGTAACACGACATAAAATAATAGTAAATAAATAGTTTGGTTATTTTGTATTGTAATTAATTGTATTAAATACACATTGTTGTGTAAATAATACGATATCGAGAATATTTGAGTGACAGGACTGGGTTCAGTGTTGACACATCTTTTGGTTGAGTTTAAACTAGTGCAGACTTGATTAGCTGAGGAGGTTACTGGAGGGAAGAGAAAACAAAACAACAAGCAAATCTAAAGCAGAAATGCTTAGAAAGGTGGAGGCTGCTGACATTTTAAAGATTGATTTTTCAAGCTTTTGATTCCGATGGGCTCAGTATTATTACTGGTGTTTTGAGGTGATACCTGGACCTGCAGAGATTATGGTGAATTATGGAAACAAACTTTTCAGGCAAAGTAAAGGAACAAAATGTAATTAAAAACTTGAACTACTAAGAACACGTTAGCGTATCTCATTAGCTTGATGATTCTTCTGCATTGCAAACATCGTACAAGACTTTTTTATCCATCTCTCCAACAAACGCCTCCTCAATTCGTCTCATTTTCAGCATGTGTTTTGGATTGGGCTGAATGAGGCCGATCACATACTCCCTCCTTCATCGCTTCTAGAAGTGATTTATCAGTTTTTTGTTGCAATCTTCATCCAACGAGTAAAAGCTCACCTTCGTCCAAGAACTTTTTAAATGTATTCAAAAATACTTTTTACTACTATTACTATTTTACTATTTATTTTACTATTTATCCCTAAGGGACAATTCAAAAGGCCCACAGAAAAAAACAAGAGACCAGAGAGAACCGAAAAAAGGCAGCAAAACACATCCAAGATACACACTGTCCACAATGAAGGTCCAAGTTTATCCAAGGTCTGGCCAAGGCCAAGATCTCTCACACTCTCACTCACTCTCTCTCACTCTCTCTCACTCTCTCTCACTCACACATCGAAGCACAAGAGTGAGTAATTAATACAAAAACATCCAATGAAATAAACTGACAGCCATCTAGCTCAGAGCTAATTTACAGACTTGGTCCCAAAACAAAAAAGACAGCAACACAACAGAGACATGTTACAGTTAACATACAATGTTAACACTTTTAATGTTCACAAGTTTGGCCTGAAGCCCTCGTTTGACCTTACAATGAAACTGTCCCAGATCTGTGACAGCTTTCAGTTGGGCATGTTTGGCGTTTCAGATTTGTGGACCTTTAACAGTGAACCTGCTCTGACCAGATGTTTTCTTAGATCTGCTTGGTGTGCTGTCAGCCTTATGGTGACACCACACGCAAGGTGTGAGATTTTTTTTATATAACCAGTGATCACTGGAGCAAAGTCACTGATGCATTTAAAAAACAATTTGATCACCATAGTAAGAAAATTAGCCAAAATGTTACAATAGTGCCACCTCATGGTCTTTTTGTCCATCACTTTTAGGTCTTGTTTGTTCAATTACACTCAATATGTTTCCATTGAGCTTCATATTCTTGGTCACAGCAGCACAGCAAAGCTCTGATTGGGGATGGAAATGAGGAGAATCTGGAATAGAAAGAGAAATCTGGGCAGAACATTCATTTTTATAGTTTCAATCCACTGATTTAAACTTAAGTAAGGAATAAGAACGCATTTTCATGGACTTTCTTTATAGTGCAAAAACAGAGAGGTATAGTTTTTCTCCCAAATTGTTGTCAATACGTTATGGAGAACTTTAAATTTAAATGGGTACGTCTTTCTAAAGGATCGAGGGAGGTCACCAGCAAGAAATAATTTTATTTTTTGTATATTCAGATTTTCAATGAGCCCGACCACCCTACATCTGTGATTCTCTAAATCATGAACGTGACCCGTCATTTCACTGACCTGCTTCTCTAGTTTTGTTTCTTTGGCAGCATTGCCACTGTGTCTTCCAAGCTGGAGATCCGGCTCTTATTCAGAGAGTGATTCTTGGATTTTTTTCACAAATAGCAGCAACCACAGTGGCAATTTTATCATCAAAAGACTTTGTAATATTGTCTGTTCTCTTTAGGAAGGCTGCATAATTTCCGGGTCTATGATGCTTCTGGGTTTCTTCAGGCTCGGTTGAGGCTGCATATGACTCAGGGCCTGTGTCCCAGGGGTAGTCGTCTTCTTATCTTTGCTCTTAGTTTCGGGTATTTAAAAAAAAATATATTTATATATATTTCCCCAGCTGAACACATAATGTAGGTGGATATCCAAAAGATTTTCACCACAGCCCGGCAGATCAAGTGCTTACACTACGGCGCCATCTTGTAACTTTTCATCTCCACCTTCACTCAACTTCGACTGGGTTTAAACATTTGATCGTCGTGTGTCCTGTTTACAACAGTAAACAATTTAACCGACCCTCGTGCTCAGCTGCAGTTTCAATATCTAAGTGTGAAATCATCAGCTTTGGCCCACAGAAACAAAGAGGAAGTGTTAGGAGTCACCTCCACTCTCTCTACAACCAACATGTTTACACTAGCACAGCCCCCTTCGGACCCCTCCAATGGGGCTTACACAGTGGATGCACCATAGGACCGCTCGGTGCTGTGCCGCTGCTATGGAAACGTCCTTATGGACTTCACCAACCACAAATCAATAATAAAATAACTGGTCAGTGAAAAAGAAATTCTGAATAGTAAATACATCAGCAACTTTTTAATATCTAAAAACATTGCCAAAATCAACGGTATAGTGTCTAAAGCAGACTCATCCATGCATTTGTCTCTAGTAGGTTAGACCAGTGGTTCTCAAGCTGGGGGTTGGGACCCCATGGGGATAGCAAAACGATTTCTAGGGGTCCCCAGATGATACGGGGAGACAATTTGAAATTGGTTATTAGAATATTAGAATTAGAATAGTCTTAAAGGAAAACTATTATGCGTTTTCATATTGCTCTTGAGTACCTTAAATTTGCCATCTCATGTTTTAAAACAAACAAAAAAAGTTAATTATGGCCTTAAAAAGGATTTGTCTAGAAGAGTGCATCCAGCCAGCAGGTGGCCACTAGTGTGTAAACAGGTTACTTAATGTTAGCACTTTACGACATAAAAAGCACTAGCCAAGCAGTAACAGTTATCGTGTTTAGATGGCACCAATAACGAGTCTGGCAATGACTTAAGGACTTAAAACAGCAGAAGATTCTCAGATAAGTGACGTAATCTGAGAAGTGACATATGAAATCGGAGGGAGAGGATCTTCTAATGAACAATTCTCAGAAGAGTGTGAATGCAGCTATGTTTTGGATGATGGAACATTGTTAGAACAGGGTTAAAAACTAAAAAAAAAGTCACTGTAGCAGAATATGTGTCCTTTAAGCAAGGCGCGACACCCTTCAAATGCAGTGGTAATTGTTGATTCCTATTTGCTGATCTACCAAAGTAAAGCAAAGCAAAGAAAAAATATTTATTTGCACACGAGTGAGGTTCGGGCGCAGCCCTTCATCAGACATGAAGTAGCATAGACACCCACATCTTTTATAGTAGTCATTAAGTGTCACGCGATCCTGGTTGCCAAAACTTTAAAGCGTTATAATAGTGTTTAGTGTGTGTAATAGTGTGTAATTTAATAGAGTTAAATAAATAAGTTTGGAGCTACAATAGTAGTGCTGACTCTTTGCTTTATTTTGATCACTTGTTGGAGCCCAGCATTCTGATTAGGTCTTATGAATGTGTCTTTCCTTTTAAGATTTTTCATCTACCAAGGTAACTTTTCTAGATCTATATTCTCTAACTGAAATCAAAACATTAGCCATACAGCTACTCTGTCATTTTGCTGGTCGCCCATTTTTTGTGTTTTGGGGTCGCTGCCAACTGTTGGTATTTAAGGGGTTGAGACTGAAAATGGTCGAGAACCACTGGGTTAGACTACTGTAACGGCCGCTCTCCGGCCTCTCCAAACGAGCTGTAAAACAGCTGCAGTACATCCAGAACACTGCTGCTCCGGTCCTGACTAGAACCAGGAAGTACAATCACATTAGTCTGTGCTCAGGTCTGCACTCAAAGAATAGACTTTAAAGCAGCTCTGCTTGTGTTCAAGTCTCTCTGTGGAATAATTCAGAAAAGCCTTTGATACCGATCACTGCTGCTACACTCTGTCACTCGTGTGTGTCAGCCTGGCTGTCCCAGCTTCCCCAGAGTCCATCAGTGTGCTCCGCGTAGCCTTCGTACCTGGTGTCAAACATTGACACCATTTATACTTAGGCAAAGTGTGTGAAATGTCTTGTCCAAAGACACAATGGCAGTTTGCACTGATAGGAGATTATTGACCTGTATTTGAGCAGGAAAGTCCCACTGAGAGTTAGAATCTCTTTTTCAGGGGAGTCCTGGCCCAGAGGGGAGGAGCCTATTGTTTTTAGTGGAATGGGAAACAAGAGCACTGTCAACTTGAGACTAAGAAAGCGCTGTACATTTCACATCATACAGCCTTTTATGATTCATGTATTTGTTATTACTATTTGCTTCAGTCAGTGGAATTGTTGACCTGTGAGGGGAGCTTCATGTGGCATTTATATAAACAACAGAGAAATCAACTATGTATGAATAAAATAAGTAATGGGTTTCCTTAATTAATATTCTACTACTAGAATTCGGGCATAAAAGGTGTAGCACATGAAATGCAAATCTTAAGCATTGTTGTTCAGGAGATTTATATGAAACCAAAGTTAAAAATAAAGGCTCACATTTAGCTCTTTGATTGTCATGAAGGGACATTTTGTTCTGCAACCACAAGATGGCAGTGGTGGCTATGAAATAGATTTCTCATTTTACACTGCTATGCCCATGTTGCCTGTACCACCCTCTTCAACTCATGTTATGATCAATTAGAAAAAATAGATTGGATTATATTACACATCGAGCTGCTGGTTTAAATGGGTGTAGTAGATTATTCCATTGTGATGGTACCACTTTAAGGGACATGTTAAGATCTGTTCAGATTCTCACCTCATAATCAACTCATAAATAAATGGGAAATATCCCATTTAATCAGAATGAGAATTGGTTTATTGCCATTGTCAGTGATCAAAATTCACAAACATAGGAACTTGCTTTGGCATAAGGTGCAACATAAAACAATGAATACAATATAATAAAATATGTAAAAGAGGCATGCATAAAATAAAATAAAATAAAATAAAATAAAATAAAATAAAATAAAATAAAATAAAATAAAATAAAATAAAATAAAATAAAATAAAATAAAATAAAATAAAATAAAATAAAATAAAATAAAATAGAATAGACTAAGACTATATACAGAAATGTACAGCTGGGTAGACAGTAGTGCAAATTGTCAGTGCAAATAGATTGCTCTTATATAATATATTGTTAAAGTGGCAGGTGTTATAAAGTGTTCATGAGTCCAACAGCAGAGGGAAAGAAACTGTTCTTGTGGTGGGAGGTTCTAGTCCGGATGATCCTTAGCCTCCAACCCGAGGGGAGGGGCTCAAATAGTCCATGTCCAGGTGAGAAGGGTCAGCTGTGATCCGACCTGCTCATCCCTGAGTCCTGGAGACGTACAGGTCCTGGACAGATGGAAGGCTGCAGCCGATCACCTTCTCACAAAGGCACAATGTGCTGTAGTCTGTGTTTGTCCCTGGCTGTGGCTCCTGGACCACACGGTGATGGAGGAGGTGAGGATGGACCACACGGTGATGGAGGAGGTGAGGATGGACCACACGGTGATGGAGGAGGTGAGGATGGACCACACGGTGATGGAGGAGGTGAGGATGGACCACACGGTGATGGAGGAGGTGAGGATGGACCACACGGTGATGGAGGAGGTGAGGATGGACCACCACACGGTGATGGAGGAGGTGAGGATGGACCACACGGTGATGGAGGAGGTGAGGATGGACCACACGGTGATGGAGGAGGTGAGGATGGACCACACGGTGATGGAGGAGGTGAGGATGGACTTGATGATGGCCGTGTAGAACTGCACCATCATCTGCTGCAGCTTGGCTTTCCTCAGCTGCCACAGGAAGTCCATCCTCTGCTGGGCCTGACTGATGATGGAGCTGATGTTCGGCTCCACTTGAGGTCTTGAGTGATGGTGGTGCCGAGGAAGCGGAAAGAGACCACGGTGGTGATGGGAGAGGCTGTCAGGGCGAGGGGGGAGCAGGGAGCTGAGACTTTCCTGAAGTCCACGACCATCTTCACTGTCTTCTGGGCGTTGAGCTCCAGGTTGTTGTCGCTGCACCAGGACACCAGCCGGTCCACCTCCCTCCTGTAGACAGACTCATCACCGTCTGAGATGAGGGCAATGCCGTCCGCAAACTTGATCAGTTTTACAGAGTCGTGGCTGGAGTTGCAGCAGTTGGTGTAGAGCAAAGGAGAAAGTACACAGCCCTGTGGAGTTCCTGTGCTGATAGTCCGAGTGTCCGAGACATTCTTCCCCAGCCGCACGCACTGCCTCCGGTCCGTCAGGAAGTCAGTGATCCACCTGCAGATGGAGTCAGGCACGTGGAGCTGAGAGAGCTTGTCCTGGAGCAGAGCAGGGGATAGTGTTGAATGCAGAGCTGAAGTCCACAAACAGGACCCTGGTGTAGGTTCCCGGGGAGTCCAGATGCTGGAGGATGAAGTGGAGGGCCAGGTTGATGGCGTCGTCTACAGATCTGTTGGCTCTGTAGAACTGCAGTGTATAATAACCCTAACCCGGAAATGATAATAACCTCTAACCTCGGTCTGCTGTCTTTTCTTTTCTCCCTCTTTTTCATGTGCCCCGCTGCAGTCTTGAATCTATTCAGATACAGGTCACATTTCAACAGCATTAACTCCAACTGGGGCTTTTTACACGACTGCTGCCTGTTCTTGCAGCCCAGAGCTTAAAGTCAAGGACACACTGCCACAATTTTGATATGGAAGTCACTGAGATGGCACTTTATTACAGTACAGTATGGGCTTTTTGTCCCCAGGGACACGTTCTTGCTTTGCCTGGAATATTTCACATTATGGCATTAAATGTATCAATTTCGCATGTATTCTATTACAGGTGTTATTAGACATTACTACAAACATGCATGTGTGTGTGAACAGGCTCACCTTTCCACAGATCTGACCTCCAACATGATCAGGGAACTATTCGTGTCTATTCTGTTCATTCTAGCTTCATTGGTACCTCACTCAATGAGGTATTAATAAAGCTGTTACTGCAGCCCCCTAGGGGTTAATTAATGTAACTCTGAATATGACTCTGATTGTAGGTAGAGCAACATTTTCATTGTTGTGTTATAATGGTCATCTATCTATAGATGGATATAGATAGATAGATCTATATATATATATATATATATATATATATTCCCATATTCCCATTGGCTGTCTGCACCGCGAGCAAGGTCTAAATATTTAGATTCTTGTTTTCAGGAGCTGAGTGTCCTGCTGCCGGTGGTGGTCCCTCTGGTGGTGGTAATCTTTCATATATTTTGTTTGCAGTGCACTATTCAGTTTGTGTGTGGTGTTTTGTCTTGGCGTTTGTGTTTAGGCGTCCTCCCCAGCTGTCCCTCCCCTGCCATCCACACAGCAGAGATCACGTGTTGAGGGGAGTGTGCTCCGTGACCAAAACAAAACTCATGTGTGAGCGCTAAAACAACTGACCTGGACCAAACATGTCACCAAACTGTTACAGAGCACTTGCAGATGCCAAACCAACAATAGCTCCATCTGTCAATCATAAATGTCAGTTACCTATGTGAGTCTAAGGGTTAAGTAGCATAGATGTGGCAGTTTAAATGTATTTAGATCTGTGAAATAATAAAATGATCTAATTTTCAGAAGAAAATGTGCAAAAATACTTCTAAATAGACATGTTTGTAATAACGTAATGCAATTAATCGTGATTAATCACAATTCCAAAGTGTGATTAGTCATATAAATATATATATATATAAAAATTTCACCCCCATTACTGTAAAATAATATACATTATTTTGTTCTCATTAGTAGTCCGTTAGTTTCATGGCAAAGTCCAATATTATCCCTAGAGAGAAGTGGTTGCTGAGGTTGTGATGTTACTTTGTGTTCACGTTTGAGAATCTGAGGATCTATTGGACTTTGCCATGAAATATCTCAAAGGTTAATTGACAAATGTTGAACCTGATGATTTCTCTCTGTGACTGGACCTAACAACTCATTGTATTACAAAACTGCATTTTATTAAGTTAAATTAAGATATTCGTTTGAGCTTCCCACTGTCTTTATTAAATATTATTGGCTGATGTCACATGAACACATGTTGGTTTACATGAGCTCTGCTACAGTTACTATAGGTCACACTGGCGATAATCTCTCTGTTCTGTTTACCTCATTGGTCACTTGTGTGTCTCGATATAGATAGAGATGTTTAATGACATATTGTGGAACAACTCCATGGACACAAAGAAGTAGCAGACCCTCCAACAGTTTGCCCACACACATATGGGACGAGGTTTTGAAAGCAGTGGTCACAGCTCACACAGATGACATTTCACAGACAGCAGCTGCACTCAGACTCATCCACTAAATCAGATGAATATTCAGAGCTGCTTTGCATCTCGTTACCTCAACTCATCTAAACTGCTCTCCTTTGAGAGCAGTGTCACTCCTGTGTGACTCTGACTCTGGAATGAATTTGTACCCAAACACTTCCACAGCAGATGCCGTTACTCTCTGTTGACACATTCACCTAATGTGGCTCTTGGTTACTGTATTTGTCTTTTATTGACCAATAACTTGCAGATGGATAAATCTACACATTGTGATTGTGGCCTTTACAAAACAAGTTGAATTGAACTAAAAAACTATTTCATTCACTCTTGCAATGTTTGGATGGCCTGTGCCATTATATTTTGTCATGAAATTAAATAAGAATACATCTTAAAAACTATTTTAAGGTAGGTTAAGGTAAAGTACACTTTATTGTCCACATGGGGAAATGTGTTTGTCTTCAGTGCCACTGGGGCACCTCCTCAGGAGCAGCGGGTGCCACAGTGCAGCACCCAGGACCCATCTCCAGATGTTTGTGCTCGGCTTGGTCAGGACTACTGTGGCTGGAGGACATGAACCTGTTTTGTGTTGATGGGGGAAACCAGAGCACCCGGAGCAAACCCACACAGAATCTATCCCACAACCTTCTTGCTGTGAGGCCAGAGGGCTAGCCACTCTGCTGTCCGACACAGAATTCTATGTGAATTCCCCACTGCTCTGCATTGACTGATGTAATACACTGAGGTTATGGCTCGTACAGTAAAAAAAACAAAAACAAACTACAACAAAAAGCAAAGGGCTCCATCTATTGGTAAAGAAACAACTGAAAATGCTTCTCTAGTTCAGGTTAATGTTTTTCTGTTTATTCTGATTACACAATGGCACAGTAGTGCAGCAGTTAGCGCTCTCGCTTCACAAGGCCCTGGGTTTGACGGGTGGCACGGGGCCTTTCTGTGGAGTTTGCATGTTCTCTCTGTGTTTGCAGAGGTTTCCTCCGGGTGCTCCGGTTTCCCCTCCGACTAAATACATGTACAGTGTGTGTGTGAATAAGAGGAAATGCTGGGCAATGGATGAAAACTAGCTCATGGCTAATTCTGGCATGGCATGTTCATTAATATGTGCTGTCCTGGCCAAAACAGAAAAGAAAAAAAGGTTTTAATAGTTAATATAGCTGCTGTCATCAATCTGATTTCAAGTTGAAATTTGAAGCAAAACCCCATGGGGATGTCTTGGACAGGCCGGTGCAGAGTGGCACCTGGGACCAGGTGGGACGGGTCAGAGAGTCCCCTGCAGGTCACTTCAGCAAAGGACAGAAGACATACTGTCCGGATCAAAAGTTAAAGTAGAACTAACTAACATTTTTAACTTATTACTGTAAGTTTGTGTGGTGGTTGCATATGTATTTCTGGGGCATTTGAAGCCCCCGCCATCGCCCCCTGCTGTCTCTGCGGAAAACCAGCCTTGCAACATTTCCTGACGCCGACCTGAAGACAACTCTCCTGAGACACCCTGGCAACATTAAATGTTTTTGTATGTGATTGTATTTGTTTATTTCAATAAAAAGCAAGGGGAAAAAAAGCTTTTGTATCTTTTTACTAGAATGGGCTGTTATGTCATTTTAAAAAACTCTATAAACCTATGAAATGATACAGGACTTTCTTTTGAAGAAAAGAGAAAATATCAATTAAAAAATAATCTATTACTCAATGTTTGTCCCTACATACTATCTGTTTCTCTAAAACTTTTTTTTGTCTCATTTCCCTTGCTTATTGAAGCTCTGCTTGAACCTTGTGAAGATCCAATATGAAAATGTGACTTTTGCCATTTATTCAACTGATCTTAAACTTTTGATCGGGACTGTGTGTTTCAAAAACACTACAATACCCACACACTCTACAAAGTCAGATTCATTCATTAACTCGCTGCCTAACAATGACTGAGATTTCTTCCATAAAAATCCTAAGTGTTGCCAATGACTTTATTTCACAAGGACTTAAATCATCTGATGAGAAGCAGTGCCATGGCTCACACTGTGACTTGTACAGTTGAGCTACACGCAAGACAAGCAAGCATGGAAAGGTCATCTTCATTTTTAGAAATGAAGACCAAATTATTACATTTTTTTTTAATACAGGGTAATAACAGGCTGCTCCAGATGCTGTGTTGAATCGGACTGGTGGATGTACTTTAAACAACTGGCAAAAATTTTTTCTGAAAAGTCAAATATTAACCACTCTGACAATTGTAGCCTTTTTAACAAAAGCTTTGTGCAAACTAATGCCAATGCAACTGAAGCCACACAAAGTATTTTACTGAAATCTAAAAATAAGTTGAATTCAACCACATGCAGAAACGATTAGGCAAAATAAAAACAAAAAAAACACCATCTAAATTGTCTTACTGTAGCTGCTTCCCCAGGTCAAACACTTCTTGTTTTGTGTTGATACAGTCACATAAATAATTGTTTTCAGTGTCTTTCAGTGTCCGCTCCTCCCCCTGTGACCTGTGTCATTAGCATATTCACACCTTACAACTGACTGCCATCTAGTCCAACAAATCAGGCCTCTCAGAAGCAGCACACTGATCTAAATGTACACATTTATATAATTGTCCTCTCAATATTAGCGTTATTATCTGCATAAACAGCACAGACATTATTTGGACACTGTAATGTTTTACCTCAATAATTTATGTATGTTAGAATTCATAATTCTGCTGATGCTGTCCATTGCCAATGGACAGCAGCTGGCATCAAACTAGCACAGCGTGCTTAGAATTTTGTCTGCTAAAAGTAGTGCTATACAAAGACATTTTATTTTAATACTCTGCACAAGTGAGCATCAGATGTCGTTTATACTATTTCAAGTGTTTTGAGGCTGAATCCAAAAGGGTCAGGAGGTAATTCTGTGTCAGGCAGGATTGGAAAGCTTGTGTTTAACTCTCATTTACACCTTCACCTACACCCATCTGCATAACATCTGAAAGAGACTCTGAGGCCTTAGCTGAATCTAGACGCTCCCATGAAGACCATTCACAGTCTGAATAACTGCATTGCATGTGTGACTCTGCATGAAGCTAGAACAGAGCTAACTATGGACCACTGAAATGCTACAGACAAACGTTTCAAACCAAACCCAGCAGAGGACCTTCCAGACGTACTACATCAACAATGGCCCATCTCATCCTCCAATGAACCAACAGAGTGAAGGAAGAGTGAGGCTTAGAAGAGAGTCTGAGGGACACTGTGATGCCACGGGACACTGTGACTCTGTGGGACACTGTGACTCTGTGGGACACTGTGACTCTGTGGGACACTGTGATGCCACGGGACACTGTGACGCCGTGGCACACTGTAACTCTGCGGGACACTGTGATGCCACGGGACACTGTGATGCCGTGGCACACTGTAACTCTGCGGGACACTGTGATGCCATGGGACACTGTGACGCCGTGGCACACTGTAACTCTGCGGGACACTGTGTGTTGAAAAGGCTCTGCATCCTCAGACTCTTCTGCCCAGACACTTTCTCCCAACAGCCAATCAGAACTCTGGCTCCACCCTGTGACCCGTCTTGCTGAGATGTGGTCAGGTTACGGGATGCAGAGAGAAGACGGACTCCGAATAGAGAGGTTCCATTAAGTTGGTGAAAAGTACAGTTAGAGCCTGTTCTGGACTCCTTTCAGTTGCTCTTGTGTTGTGTGCGAGAAATATAAGTGAGTGTTTTCCTGTGACAAGTTTACTGTGTGCCTTATTACTGAGTTATAGTGTTAATAGAATAATTAGTGCATGCGTGCCTCATGTCCTCATGACTGTGCGCGTCAATATCTGTTGCCAATGGTTCGTTAGCACTGTGTTAATGTACAGTATAGAGAGTTGCTGCATGTTGGAACTGAATGTTGAAGACAGCGCGATAGATGGACAAACCGCGTTGCTCCGGTGACGTCACCATCATGTTGCTCCCTTAAAGGACCAGCACAGCCAACAGCAGCTCAGACGCCATGTCATTCTCTGGGTTTATTTGTACAGTCACTTTACTTCAATTAGTTTGATTGTATTTAGTTATTTGCAGCATTTGTAGAGTGTTGTTATTATTTGTGTGTATATTTATGAACATTTTCCTCTCCTTTTCTTTTAGAACCACACACATACATAATAGGAGCAAACCCTCAATAAATACATCTCCAAACCTAAAGACATCTGGTTAAGTTCTTTGGTGGACACCCTGCAGCGGGTCAATATATACAGCACCCTCTAGTGTTTCTTTCACTGTGACTCTGCGGGACACTGTGACGCTGCAGGACACAGAGGAGGGACACTGTGACCCTGCAGGACACAGAGGAGGGACACTGTGATGCAGGACACAGAGGAGGGACACTGTGATGCTGCAGGACACAGAGGAGGGACACTGTGACCCTGCAGGACACAGAGGAGGGACACTGTGATGCAGGACACAGAGGAGGGACACTGTGATGCAGGACACAGAGGAGGGACACTGTGACCCTGCAGGACACAGAGGAGGGACACTGTGATGTAG
This sequence comes from Rhinogobius similis, assembly GCA_019453435.1. Classification (NCBI taxonomy): domain Eukaryota; kingdom Metazoa; phylum Chordata; class Actinopteri; order Gobiiformes; family Gobiidae; genus Rhinogobius; species Rhinogobius similis. The sequence continues at coordinate 35,192,698 of CM033634.1, read as the reverse complement.
GACACAGAGGAGGGACACTGTGATACAGGACACAGAGGAGGGACACTGTGATGCAGGACACAGAGGAGGGACACTGTGATGCAGGACACAGAGGAGGGACACTGTGATGCAGGACACAGAGGAGGGACACTGTGATGCAGGACACAGAGGAGGGACACTGTGATGCAGGACACAGAGGAGGGACACTGTGATGCAGGACACAGAGGAGGGACACTGTGATGCTGCAGGACACAGAGGAGGGACACTGTGATGCAGGACACAGAGGAGGGACACTGTGACCCTGCAGGACACAGAGGAGGGACACTGTGATGCTGCAGGACACAGAGGAGGGACACTGTGATGCAGGACACAGAGGAGGGACACTGTGACCCTGCAGGACACAGAGGAGGGACACTATGATGCAGGACACTGAGGAGGGACACTGTGATGCAGGACACTGAGGAGGGACACTGTGATGCTGCAGGACACAGAGGAGGGACACTGTGACCCTGCAGGACACAGAGGAGGGACACTGTGATGCTGCAGGACACAGAGGAGGGACACTGTGACCCTGCAGGACACAGAGGAGGGACACTGTGACCCTGCAGGACACAGAGGAGGGACACTGTGACCCTGCAGGACACAGAGGAGGGACACTGTGACCCTGCAGGACACAGAGGGGGGACACTGTGACCCTGCAGGACACAGAGGAGGGACACTGTGACCCTGCAGGACACAGAGGAGGGACACTGTGATGCAGGACACAGAGGAGGGACACTGTGATGCAGGACACAGAGGAGGGACACTATGATGCAGGACACAGAGGAGGGACACTGTGACCCTGCAGGACACAGAGGAGGGACACTGTGATGCAGGACACAGAGGAGGGACACTGTGATGCAGGACACAGAGGAGGGACACTATGATGCAGGACACAGAGGAGGGACACTGTGACCCTGCAGGACACAGAGGAGGGACTCTGTGACCCTGCAGGACACAGAGGAGGGACACTGTGATACAGGACACAGAGGGACACTGTGACCCTGCAGGACACAGAGGAGGGACACTGTGATACAGGACACAGAGGAGGGACACTGTGATACAGGACACAGAGGAGGGACACTGTGACCCTGCAGGACACAGAGGAGGGACACTGTGATACAGGACACAGAGGAGGGACACTGTGATACAGGACACAGAGGAGGGACACTGTGATGCAGGACACAGAGGAGGGACACTGTGATGCAGGACACAGAGGAGGGACACTGTGATGAAGGACACAGAGGAGGGACACTGATGCAGGACACAGAGGAGGGACACTGTGACCCTGCAGGACACAGAGGAGGGACACTGTGACCCTGCAGGACACAGAGGAGGGACACTGTGATGCAGGACACAGAGGAGGGACACTGTGATGCAGGACACAGAGGAGGGACTCTGTGACCCTGCAGGACACTGAGGAGGGACACTGTGACCCTGCAGGACACAGAGGAGGGACACTGTGACCCTGCAGGACACAGAGGAGGGACACTGTGATGCAGGACACAGAGGAGGGACACTGTGATACAGGACACAGAGGAGGGACACTGTGATGCAGGACACAGAGGAGGGACACTGTGATGCAGGACACAGAGGAGGGACACTGTGATGCAGGACACAGAGGAGGGACACTGTGATGCAGGACACAGAGGAGGGACACTGTGACGCTGCAGGACACAGAGAAGGGACACTGTGATACAGGACACAGAGGAGGGACACTGTGATGCAGGACACAGAGGAGGGACACTGTGATGCAGGACACAGAGGAGGGACACTGTGATACAGGACACAGAGGAGGGACACTGTGATACAGGACACAGAGGAGGGACACTGTGATACAGGACACAGAGGAGGGACACTGTGATGCAGGACACAGAGGAGGGACACTGTGATGCAGGACACAGAGGAGGGACACTGTGATGCAGGACACAGAGGGAGGGACACTGTGATGCAGGACACAGTAGAGGAGGGACACTGTGATGCAGGACACAGAGGAGGGACTCACCCTGCAGGACACTGAGGAGGGACACTGTGACACAGGACACAGAGGAGGACACTGTGATACAGGACACACAGAGGAGGGACACTGTGATACAGGACACAGAGGAGGGACACTGTGATGCAGGACACAGAGGAGGGACACTGTGATGCAGGACACAGAGGAGGGACACTGTGATGCAGGACACAGAGGAGGGACACTGTGATGCAGGACACAGAGGAGGGACACTGTGATGCAGGACACAGAGGAGGGACACTGTGATGAAGGACACAGAGGAGGGACACTGTGATGCAGGACACAGAGGAGGGACACTGTGATGCAGGACACAGAGGAGGGACTCTGTGACCCTGCAGGACACTGAGGAGGGACACTGTGATACAGGACACAGAGGAGGGACACTGTGATACAGGACACAGAGGAGGGACACTGTGATACAGGACACAGAGGAGGGACACTGTGACCCTGCAGGACACAGAGGAGGGACACTGTGATACAGGACACAGAGGAGGGACACTGTGATGCAGGACACAGAGGAGGGACACTGTGATGCAGGACACAGAGGAGGGACACTGTGATGCAGGACACAGAGGAGGGACACTGTGATGAAGGACACAGAGGAGGGACACTGTGATGCAGGACACAGAGGAGGGACACTGTGATGCAGGACACAGAGGAGGGACTCTGTGACCCTGCAGGACACTGAGGAGGGACACTGTGACCCTGCAGGACACAGAGGAGGGACACTGTGACCCTGCGGGACACAGAGGAGGGACACTGTGATGCAGGACACAGAGGAGGGACAGTGTGATACAGGACACAGAGGGACACTGTGACCCTGCAGGACACAGAGGAGGGACACTGTGATGCTGCAGGACACAGAGGAGGGACACTGTGACCCTGCAGGACACAGAGGAGGGACACTGTGATACAGGACACAGAGGAGGGACACTGTGACCCTGCAGGACACAGAGGAGGGACACTGTGATACAGGACACAGAGGAGGGACACTGTGACCCTGCAGGACACAGAGGAAGGACATTGTTATGCAGGACACAGAGGAGGGACTCTGTGATACAGGACACAGAGGGACACTGTGACCCTGCAGGACACAGAGGAGGGACACTGTGACCCTGCAGGACACAGAGGAGGGACACTGTGATGCAGGACACAGAGGAGGGACTCTGTGACCCTGCAGGACACAGAGGAGGGACACTGTGACCCTGCAGGACACTGAGGAGGGACACTGTGACCCTGCAGGACACAGAGGAGGGACACTGTGACCCTCCAGGACTGAATGTTACCTGGAGGAACGTTTCAAGAGCAAACGTTCTGTAAAGGTTGCCTGAAGATTGAGGTTAAACTAAAGTTAAGGGACAATAATAACGTTGCGCGACTGTCAGAAAACTGTCCTTAACAACCTTAGGATAACCTGAAGTAACCTCCAGGGAACGTTCTGCTAATTAAAAAAAAAAACTTCAAAAATGATTAGCTGGTCAGTTACCTCCTCCTGTAAAATCTATAACGTGTCCATATCGTGCCTTTTGTAAGATGTATAAGACGAGATGTAACGTTAAATGTAAATGAAGTTGGCTTGCAGCATATCAGGAAAACCCTGCGTCTAACATCGACGTAACGGAGTAATACACCCGAAATCACTTGAACTAAAAGGAACAGCTGAACATACAACAGAAAGCAGAGACTTCCATCCTTCCTTTGGCAAGAAAATGTACATCTCCCTACACGACATTCTTGTGTGGGATTGCAAAAGTTATTTAAGATTAGTCAAAATCTTGCAGACTAGAGGCTGGTGTTAGAAAAGGGCCGGGGTGTGAAAGAGTTTATAATAAATACACTGATGATGCTCTAATGCTTTGAAGTGAAGGTGGCTGTTTCTCACGCCCTTCCTGCAGCCTCTTCACAACACAAGCGTCCCAGCGGGGGCCAGCCCAAAGGCCCCTCCTCGGGCCACACCACTCCTGTCTGATCTGCTGACCTCCAGGAAGCTGACAGCTGATCCGGGGCAAATCAATGGGAACGGCGGGAGGAATGAGGCTGATTAACGGGGACTGGGGTCATCCTGTGGAGCATCCTACACTCAGGAGGCTTCAAACTACTATTGCTCTCCTCTTACACTTTCTGCATCTCATAAATATGAACTGGGTGTACATAATAGTTTATAAAGCAATACTCATAACGAGATTTGGATACAATACAGTTCATTTGTGACATCATGAAAAAGGTGACGTTTGAGAGTTCACCAAGAAAATCACCAAGAAATGTAGCTATGATTCACCACTGGGGACTATTTGTGGGAATTCATGAATTAAGACTAGTGCAGATTAGTTGATATGAATTGCCCAAGACAGTCCCTCTGGTGTGTGTAACATGGTGGTGTTCGGTGGGCATGCACAGTATTCTGCCTCCATGTTCTTCAAACCAGCTAACCCTGTGTGCGGGTGGCTGCTGCACTCCTCCCTCCTCTTGACTTTGACTGAAACATCAATCAAAAGCAGAAAACAAATTTGACCACAGGGAAGGTAAAGATTACTGTAAATGAGGAAAAGTGGAGAAGTATTTTTATGTGCAGGAGGCAGACTGTGCTTATGATCCAGTATAAAAGTATGTTCCATCAGCTCATCCATCCACAGGATCTAAATTCACACCTTTCAAGTTTTTCTCCATTGTTTTGACACATTTTTTGAAACTTGCTTCAGTGTGATCATTTGCTTCAAACTTTTATCTGAACAGGAGCTTAGGTGGTTAAATCTATTGGAACATAACCAATGCTTGAGAATTTTTATGTATAACTTGCTTTTGAGAGAAGATTTGTCTGTTTTAAAAGTAAAACTGCATTCGGCACGGACTTAGAACGACTGAAACTCTGCTTCGAGTTTTGTGAGCTGCAAATGTCAATTTTGAATGGAGAAGTCTGTCAAAGTAATTGAAAAGTAAGTTACACTCCATTGTCCCCAACTTTATCCTCTCCATTTGACCCATTCTTCAAAGCCACTGGCATTCACTCAGACCCAGGAAGAACATGAAATCACTTCTCGCTGTGAGGCGAGAGTGCCAGCCACTCTACCACCCTGTCGCTCTCTTTGCAGTTTGGTTTCAAAATGTGGATAAGGTACTGCGAAAAGTGTTTTGTAGTTTTGATGAGATTTAAGGCTGGCAAGTTTTGGAATTTGTGCTCAAATTTGAATCACTCATTCATTTTCTTCTGTTTGTTCCTGTGAGGAGTCATGGGTGACTGGAGCCTGTCCCAGTGACTTTTGGAGGAAATTATGAGCAGGATCTGATTCTCAAAACCTTTTCTCTCACGGCAGTTTGCGCCGCTCGTTTGCCGATCGCCAGGCCAGCTCACACGCTTCAGTCTTATTCATCCATAAGTCATATTTATTGAAAGAGAAACATCTAAAGGGGTTCAATGTCTCATTCAAACATTTCAATAGACTATGGCCTCCGCTGTAATTAGAGCTGATTCACCTTCAGGATTCAAATTAACGGTATGTGTTCTGCAGAAATAAAGACTAAACAGTCATACAGGAAGCAGCAGCATTCCTTAAGTCATCAGCACTTCAAAAATACTAACTCTGTGCTAGTGATGGATTTTTTTAGAAACAACATGATACCAGTTACATTTGGAGCGGATACTGATACCAAAACTCAATATTTGTCTAGCCTCATGCCTGAAGGCATTTCAATAAATGTGCATTACAACAATTCATTACTTCACATTATTAGTGCACAAGGGAAAAGACTATTATCGTAAACAATGTTATTTTTAAAAGTAGGGTTTAAATGGGCTCTAAAGGACAAACAGACCTGACACAGATGGATCAGTCCAATCTTGTGCTGATGAAGTGTGTTTGACACAAAACAGTGAAGAAATGACTCCAACATCACGAGTTGATGCCCAGCCTTGTAGTATCAATATTTGCACAACAGTAAAACAACTCTTCACGTTTCATGTGAACTGAGGTTGTTGACACGTAAAACTTCAAAACTCACAGATGAAAACTACTCTACTATTATTTATGTGAGTCGGTGTTTTCACACATGAAGTTTCTTGAGCCTTTGCATATGTGGTCATGGAACGCCCCTCTGCCATGACGGAAGCGCTGTCTGCATCTAAAATAATGGAAACTGTTGAAAACCCATTTAGCAGCTGATTTACAGTCAGAGAGTAAACCTAATGTAACTTTTTATTAGGACTGAGCCGTGTACCAGGGCAAGCTTGTGTTTCATATGCCATCAATCTAGTTTGATGGAGCAGCATTTTAAAAAATATACTTTGGTCATTTTTAGACAGCGCAAACAAGAGGTTGTTGATAATATGCTCATTACATTTGATTATCATTACAAGTGATAACTGGTAATAACTTCATCCTAAAGTTTCCAAAGTTCACTTATAACTGTTAACTTTAAAGATTTGTGGCACTTAGTGAAACAAAATATATATTTCTCTGCCAAACTATTGTACCCTCTATGTTTTTGGTCCATTATTATCCAGAATAATGGCAGATTTTAGAAATGTTTATTATGAGGTCATTAGCGTGTATGCTAATTTCAGCGCTAATTGCTAATGGTAACAAACTACACAAAGCACTTGAGCACTGGTTATATATTGTACAGAGGCTCTGGTGTACCTCGTATGTGTCAGTGGTTGTCAGTCGCCAAAACAGCCCTGGTTTTTCATAATTTGTTGTGTTTGGAGGCTAAAGCTAACCCCCCATTGGAAATACATTAGCGCCATTTGATACATGGGACATGGGATAGAACCAGGTAAATGGAACGTCATGTTTCATTTACACACTGAAGGGTCAGTGATGATCAGCAGCGATGAACCAGAAGAACTGGAAGCACTCAAAGCACTCGGGGTGCTAATGTCACAAAACAATCATGGAAATCACCATGAGCGTAACACAGCGATTTACAAAAGCATTTACAAAGAGCCAAGTGAATGAAAAATTAATATGAATATATGTACAATCCGCATAATACATATATTCTAGCCCTGCCAGGTGGACAGAGCTCACTGATCATCTATCATTTAGAATAATCTAAATGAAACTTTTCTCATCTCAGATTAAAAGATTTTGTGCTTCGTTCAGGGATTCAAGGCAGGGCATTCAGGGCAGATGTTGAAATCTGCGATATCTTTCAGTCCCCTGGGTCAGCTTCCAGTAGTTCAATCTTTACTTTCTCCAAAAAAAAACAAAAAAAAAAAGCTTTTTGAGTGTCTAAAATATGTCCCACTGCCGCTCATATGCATGAGAAGTAGCCATTGCCTAATTAACAATCAATTGCAATCAGTGTGAGTTTCTCCTTTCTGCCGTCCAACATGGCGCCCCCACGTGATCATGTGACGTCAGTGCGAAGGGTCAACAGAGTCCAAACAGTGTTCCACTCAGACTGATGTTCATGTTACACACCATGAGAGCTCCCTAATCCAGCACATTAAGGGACTCATCTAAACAGAATCGGTACAGTGTCCATACACCTCATTTAGTTTTCTTGGTTTAAAAAACAAAACAAAAACTTTTTATCTACAAGTTTACTTGGTAATGAAAATATACACAAAATGGACAAAATGGTCAGAAAATAGACCTCTTGTGTTGTATCAGTTTATTTGCACTGTATATTCATCATGTTTGTGGTAGATCTTTCTGACGTGGTCATGTGGAAAGTTTCTGTAAAGTCCTAAACATGTGTCTGTTCTCCGGCCAGTTCTCCATCTGTTCTCCAATTTAGACAACATTGTGACTGTTGTTTGGAAGATGTGCAAAATCTGAACATTGAGTATATTGTTTATATATTAAAAAAATCCCTTCTCACCCTCCGCGGGTCTCTCATCCATCTCTGAGCTCTCTCTCTGGTAGAGTCCTCTACCAGAGGCCAGGGAGCTTGAGGGTTCAGTATCTTAACTGTTCCTAGCACTGCACTCTTCTGGACTGAGATGTCTGATGTTCCTCCAGTTTGGGGGTCACTGCCCCGAGTGCTCCGATCACCTCGGGCACCACTTTGACCTTCACCTTCAGGCCTTCTCCAGCTCTTCTCTGAGCCCTTGGTGTTTCTCTAGTTTCTCGTGTTCCTTTCTCCTGATATCGTCACATCAACCACAACCGCCTTCCTTTGCTTTTGATCCATCACCACGATGTCTGGTTGGTTTGCCATTACCATTCTGTCAGTCTGTGTCTGGAAGTCCCACAGGATCTTTGCTCGGTCATTCTCTACCACCTCTGGAGGTGATTTTCATTTTGACCTTGGGGTTTCCAGTCCACACTCCGCACAGATGTTTCTGTACACTATACCAGCCACTTGGTTATGGCGTTCCATGTACGCTTCCCCTGCAGCTTCTTACACCCTGCAGTTCTGTGCTGGACTGTCTCAGGAGCTTCTTTGCACAGCCTACACCTCGGGTCTTGTCTGGTGTGGTATATATATTAAAACAGTTGTAAACTTGCAAATAAGGCAATAATGGTACTTCTGCACTTTTGTGATGCATTTTATAGACATTCATCTGATAATTAAACTTCACTAATATGTTTAAATATATGCGTTTAACACATTCTTGTTGGACTAACATCTGAAAATCCCTATGCCCAGCCCTTCCTCTGTGCTGTCCTGCTGAGTTTGAACTTTAAGTTTAAAGTTTAAGTAAACTTAAAGTTTAAATAAGCAGCATCAATCAGAACAGGAACTGGTCATGCAAATGAATATCTTCATTTACATTTTAATGAATTGTGATGAAGATGAAAACTGCACAAAGAAAGCCCCGTCATGATCCAGGGATGACTCCAGTTTCAAGCCTGAGAAGAGCTGCCTCACTGGTGGCACATCCGAGCTCTGAAGCCTCAAACGAGCAGCAGCATTATTTACACATCTTTGAAGTGCTCTAATTACACTCCATAGGAGATAATGCACTGCACTTATGCAAGCACATTTTATATTGGGATAAGCATGTTTCAATTGAAAGCACGGGAAAAGAAAGGCCTAAGTGGCAAGAGGAGACTAATGAGGGCTGAAAATTAATGAGCGTGTACTGTTCCTGTAAAGAAGTCTAAACATAGTCATGTGACATCAGAGCGCTCTGATGATTATTTATAGAGAGAGAGTATTTTGAAAATCCCAGAGTTACATAAGTTGTTCAAGCTGAGGTAACAAATGTTGTTCTTTCATAAGAGGAAAAGAGTTTTCCCCATAGAGTGTATTACAAAAGCAGAACTTTGTGACAAAATCTGACTAATGTTTTTGGCATTAAATTGTAAACCAATAAAACGGTCAGTTTTGGGTTGTTGGCTGTGCTACAGCAGAACGTGACGCTCACGTGTATCACGCACTCACCAAACACTGGCTTGTATTTGAATGTTTATTAATATTCAGACTCCAAAACGCTGCTGATGTGTGAATTAAACTATTTTTAAAAAGCACAAAAAAGCGTCACACTTGCACAGTAACAATAGTTACTCATGGTTAATTGGCTATGAGCTATAATTAATTATTTGGTAAAAAACTAATTGTAGGCCCATTTAATTGATTTGTTGATCAATCAACCGGCTGCTCTTGAAGCCCTCAGCCATAAAAAGGTCAGTGAGCGAAGATTAACTGACATCAGAGCTAAAATATTCTGCATTTTTCACATTACTGTCAGCCTTTAAACATGCTCCTGAGTGCCTTTAATTTGCCCTCTCATGTTTTAACACAAATAAAGTTTCTTATTCACTGTATGACCTGTGTTATCAGTCACTATATAATGCCGTTGTGTCCTTGGGCAGGACACTTAACCCAACTCGCCCCCAGTGTCTGTGTACACTGGTGTATGAATGTGTGAGTGGATGGGTGACTGGTTCCTTGATGTAAAGCGCTTTGAGTGCCTTAAAAAAGGTAGAAAAGCGCTATATAAATGTGACCATTTACCATTTTTACTATGAAATGACACTGACTGAGTGCATCCAGCCAGCAGATGGCGCCAGCGCTATATGCAGTCTGGTTAACTTCTTTTCAACACAAGCTTATTAGCAGGGTTAGCGGCAGCAGTGATCGTGTTTAGAGGCAGAAATGTTCAGAGCGAGTCTGACGATGACTAAAAACAGCACAAGATTCTCTGATAAATGACATAGATGATCTGAAAATACATCCCGGACAGACGGAGTCCGTATGACGTGTGTTTGACGCTCGAAGGGGGAGGATTTTCTAATAAACATTCCTCAAAACAGCGTTAATGCAGCTGAATGCAACTCCAGGTGTGTTTTTGATGATGGAACGTTGTTAGGGCAGGCTTAAAAGCTCAAAAGTCACTGTAGCAGAACATGTGTCCTTTACAACTTGTTAATATTGTTTTTTTAGCCTCACAATTGTATTTGAGTTTAACAAAAAGTATAATTCTTGGCTAACAGTGGCATATGATTCCTCAGCAACAACAAGAGAAACTAAGCTTCCCCTAAAAATGTGTCCCTTTATAAGAGCTTGCTATTTTCTTAAATGTAGACATTTGTACCATTTGTGTCGTTTGTATTACGCGTCAGCTAAAGTGTGTTTGATCATTTTGTCAGTACATTGTTGGCAACTTTTTTCTGCTCCTGTCAGCCCTGTCAGCTCCTCTCTCCTCCTCTCTGCTCCTTTATGCTCCTCTCTGCTCCGGTCTCCTCCTCTCTGATCCTGTCTCCTCCCCTCTGCTCCTCTCTCCTCCTGTCTCCTCCTCTCTTCTCCACTCTCCTCCTCTCTTCTCCACTCTCCTCCTCTCTGCTCCTCTCTCCTCCTCTCTCTCCTCCTCTCTCCTCCGCTCTCCTCCTGTCTCCTCCTCTCTGCTCCACTCTCCTCCTCTCTGCTCCTCTCTCCTCCTCTCTGCTCCTCTCTCCTCCTCTCTGCTCCTCTCTCCTCCCCTCTTCTCCACTCTCCTCCTCTCTGCTCCTCTCTCCTCCTCTCTGCTCCTCTCTCCTCCTCTCTGCTCCTCTCTCCTCCTCTCTTCTCATCTCTCCTCCTCTCTCCTCCTCTCTCCTCCTCTCTGCTCCTCTCTACTCCGGTCTCCTCCTCTCTCCTCCTCTCTGCTCCTCTCGCCTCCTCTCTCCTCCTCTCTGCTCCTGTCTCCTCCCCTCTTCTCCACTCTCCTCCTCTCTCTGCTCCACTCTCCTCCTCTCTTCTCCACTCTCCTCCTCTCTGCTCCTCTCTCCTCCTCTCTCCTCCGCTCTCCTCCTCCTCTCTCCTCCTCTCTCCTCCTCTCTGCTCCTGTCTCCTCCTCTCTGCTCCTCTCTGCTCCTGTCTCCTCCTCTCTTCTCCACTCTCCTCCTCTCTTCTCCACTCTCCTCCTCTCTCTGCTCCTCTCCTCCTCTCTCTCTCCTCCGCTCTCCTCCTGTCTCCTCCTCTCTGCTCCACTCTCCTCCTCTCTGCTCCTCTCTCCTCCTCTCTGCTCCTTTATGCTCCTCTCTGCTCCGGTCTCCTCCTCTCTGATCCTGTCTCCTCCCCTCTGCTCCTCTCTCCTCCTCTCTGCTCCTCTCTTCTCCACTCTCCTCCTCTCTCTCTCCTCTCTCCTCCTCTCTCTCTCTCCTCTCTCTCTCCTCCTCTCTCCTCCTCTCTCCTCCTCTCTCTCTCCTCCTCTCTCCTCCTCCTCTCTCCTCCTGCTCTCCTCCTCTCTGCTCCACTCTCCTCCTCTCTCTGCTCCTCTCTCCTCCTCTCTGCTCCTCTCCTCCTCTCTCCTCTCTCCTCCCCTCTCTCCCCACTCTCTCCTCCTCTCTCTCCTCCTCTCTCCTCCTCTCTGCTCCTCTCTCCTCCTCTCTCCTCCTCTCTGCTCCTCTCTCCTCCTCTCTTCTCATCTCTCCTCCTCTCTCCTCCTCTCTCCTCCTCTCTGCTCCTCTCTACTCCGGTCTCCTCCTCTCTCCTCCTCTCTCCTCCTCTCTGCTCCTCTCTCCTCCTCTCTCCTCCTGTCTCCTCCCCTCTTCTCCACTCTCCTCCTCTCTCTGCTCCACTCTCCTCCTCTCTACTCCACTCTCCTCCTCTCTCTGCTCCTCTCCTCCTCTCCTCCTCTCTCCGCTCCTCCTCCCTCCTCCTCTCTCCTCCTCTCTCCTCCTCTCTGCTCCTGTCTCCTCCTAAATGCTCCTCTCTGCTCCTGTCTCCTCCTCTCTTCTCCTCTCTCCTCCTCTCTTCTCCACTCTCCTCCTCTCTGCTCCTCTCTCCTCCTCTCTCTCTCCTCCGCTCTCTCCTCCTGTCTCCTCCTCTCTCCTCCTCTCTCCTCCCCTCTGCTCCTCTCTCCTCCTCTCTGCTCCTCTCTCCTCCTCTCTGCTCCTCTCTCCTCCTCTCTTCTCATCTCTCCTCCTCTCTCCTCCTCTCTCCTCCTCTCTGCTCCTCTCTACTCCGGTCTCCTCCTCTCTCCTCCTCTCTCCTCCTCTCTGCTCCTGTCTCCTCCCCTCTTCTCCACTCTCCTCCTCTCTGCTCCTCTCTCCTCCTCTCTGCTCCTCTCTCCTCTCTCCTCTCTCTGCTCCTCTCTCCTCCTCTCTTCTCATCTCTCCTTATCTCTCCTCCTCTCTCCTCCTCTCTGCTCCTCTCTACTCCGGTCTCCTCCTCTCTCCTCCTCTCTGCTCCTCTCTCCTCCTCCTCTCTGCTCCTGTCTCCTCCCCTCTTCTCCACTCTCCTCCTCTCTGCTCCACTCTCCTCCTCTCTTCTCCACTCTCCTCCTCTCTGCTCCTCTCTCCTCCTCTCTCCTCCTCTCTCCTCCGCTCTCCTCCTCCTCTCTCCTCCTCTCTCCTCCTCTCTGCTCCTGTCTCCTCCTCTCTGCTCCTCTCTGCTCCTGTCTCCTCCTCTCTTCTCCACTCTCCTCCTCTCTGCTCCTCTCTCCTCCTCTCTCCTCCGCTCTCCTCCTCATCTCTCCTCCTCTCTCCTCCTCTCGCCTCCTCTCTCCTCCTCTCTGCTCCTCTCTCCTCCTCTCTCCTCCCCTCTGCTCCTCTCTCCTCCATACTGCTCCTCTCTCCTCCTGTCTGCTTCTGTCTCCTCCTCTCTCCTCCTCTCTCCTCCTCTCTGCTCCTGTCTCCTCCCCTCTGCTCCTCTCTGCTCCTGTCTCCTCCTCTCTTCTCCACTCTCCTCCTCTCTGCTCCACTCTCCTCCTCTCTTCTCCGCTCTCCTCCTCTCTGCTCCTCTCTCCTCCTCTCTCCTCCGCTCTCCTCGTCTCTTCTCCGCTCTCCTCCTGTCTCCTCCTCTCTGCTCCACTCTCCTCCTCTCTGCTCCTCTCTCCTCCTCTCTGCTCCTCTCTCCTCCTCTCTCCTCCTCTCTCCTCCTCTCTCCTCCTCTCTGCTCCTCTCTCCTCCTCTCTCCTCCTCTCTGCTCCTCTCTTCTCATCTCTCCTCCTCTCTTCTCATCTCTCCTCCTCTCTCCTCCTCTCTCCTCCTCTCTGCTCCTGTCTGCTCCTCTCTCCTCCTCTCTCATCCCCTCTGCTCCTCTCTCCTCCATACTGCTCCTCTCTCCTCCTCTCTGCTCCTGTCTCCTCCTCTCTGCTCCGGTCTCCTCCTCTCTGCTCCTCTCTCCTCCCCTCTGCTCCTCTCTCCTCATCTCTCCTCCTGTCTCCTCCTCTCTGCTCCTCTCTCCTCCTCTCTGCTCCTGCCTGTCAGACCTTGAAGCTAAGCAGGCACTTTATAAGTCCGTGTGGTGGTGGCAAATGTATTTTGGGGCTGTTTGAAGCCCTCGCCATCGCCCCCTGCTGTCTCTGAGTGAAAAACCAGCCGTGCAACTTTCCCGACGCCGACCCAAAGACAACTGTCCTGAGAAAGCTTGGCTCTCTTTTTTATATTTGGTGACATTAAATGTGCTTGTATGTGTTTGCACTTAAAAAAAACTGGCAGTGTATTTTCACAAGGGACCTGCAGGGGGAGCTCTATCACCAAAGTTATTTAAGTCTGCTTTAAGTGTTTAAGTATAAGTATGATGCATTATTATTATTATTATGATGAAGCAGACTGTGCCTTTTTGTGTTTAGAGCGGTGTTGCGTTGCTGCTGATTATCACTGCCATCATCTGACTCCATCAGGTCAGCTTGCTGTTTCAGGAAGTCAATTTCTCCTCTTGGGGGACAAATACTTTCATCCAACTTGTCAGGAATTTCCCTCAAAGTTAACGTGAATATAAATAATCAAACAGCCATAACACATTTATGTTGTGTAAATAAAAACGTATGCTCTTAATATATTTCTCTATACAACGCTCTATCCCACTGGTCCTAATGGTGACCATCAACACCTTTAGCATCCGAAACCTAAATGAAACAGAGTCACTGCAAATGCACTTATCATTACTAGACACTTTAAAGATCTTCTGCTCATGTGACAATTTACAGCAGGCATTTCCAAACTAAGGCCCGGGGCGAAATGCGGCCCTCAGACCAATTTTTCTTGGCCCTCAGGCTTCCTGGTGAATTGGCCCACATTGTCCTGAGAAGTACTTTTTACAGCACATTTCACATTTTCTACAGTTCCAACCTAAATAACTAACATTTTAGTGCGAGACAGAACTGATATTAAGGTACTGAGACTGAATGTAGATGTGGTGGAGCTTAAAACATCAGATAAATGCAGCTTTTTTAAATATTTCACGATTGATTTGTGGCCCTCCGATTGGTCTGTATTTCAGTATGCGGCCCTCGATGGAAAAAGTTTGGACACCCCTGATTTACAGCAAACATGGGACATTGCACACAGTTCGTCTTAAGACTTTATTATTTCAGCTTTTACTGAAAATCAAGTGAAAACATATACAATTACATATTTAGAGCTTCAGAGGGTTTTTTTGTGGACCGATGGATTGAAATGGATTAACCACTGCATCTCGGGCACATGAAATACTTTTTGCATGCTTTGTCTTCTTATTGTTCAGACAAAGAATTCTATGCACAAATGAGCTCTTTTAGTAAATCTGCCATGAGACAGTGTTTGACAGTCTCCAGTACATGTTACACTGACCTGCAGTGTGTCTGCTTCCATCAGGATCAGAGCGTCAGCTGCTCCTGTCTGCCCAAACGTGCACTTACATGTGACCGTGCACATCCCTCTGCTTAACAAGCTCAGAGTGTCATATCTGCTGACAGGTTCTGCTTTAACCCGTGGAGCTCTATATGTGCCTCCACCCACAGCAGAAAGCATCACAATCTGTCCCACACTTCAGCATCGAAGCTAGAAATAAACACTTTATGATCCAGTTCTATATCCACCCATTAGGTTTGACTACCATGATTAACTTGCTTTCAACATTCCACTGGTTTATTTATCTTGGGGAATAATAAGAGAGCTCTGTATTCTTATGTGCTCGAGATGGAACTGTAAGACCCTCACTGTAAACCCAAAAAGTAAATTGAGCTTCTGAATTTTATGGCGACAGAGATAAAAATCTGAAAAAAGCTTAATACACACACAAATAATCCCAGTCCAAAGCTGAAATCCTCATCCACGCCTTCATCACCTCCAGACTCCACTATTGCAGCTTATTCTATGGACGTCCCACCACTCGCCTTCAAAAACTACAAAACATTCAAAACTCTGCCGCCCGCCTTCTCACTCACACTCGGTCCAGAGAACACATCACCCCCGTCCTCCAACAGCTACACTGGCTTCCCATTCAATATCGTATCCAAAACAAGCTCCTCCTCCTCACGTACAAGTCCCTCCATAACCCCGCCCCTTCCTACCTCACCGACCTACTCCAATCGTACTGTCCCACCCGCCGCCTCCGCTCTGCTGACACCAACCTCCTCACTCCCATCACCCGCACTAAGCACCGGACCTTAGGGGACTGAGCCTTCGCCGCTGCTGCCCCCGCCCTCTGGCCCCGCCCTCTGGCCCCGCCCTCTGGAACTCACTTCCACAACCATCAGGAACTCGGACATTCAAATCACTCCTTAAGACCCACCTGTTCAAACTGGCTTTTGTGTAAAATTATGTTGTTTTGTCTGTTTATGTAAAGCGTCTTTGAGTTTCCAAAAAAGCGCTATACAAGTTTGATGTATTATTATTATTATTATTATTATTATTATTATTATTATTATTATTATTATTATTATTATATATCCAGGCAGCAATGATCCATGTTTAATCTAGTTTTAATTCCACCCAGGTCATCTCCAGTGAGTTCACTTTCACACAGTTATGAGTAAACGTCATTACTCCATGACGCTGCCGTCGGCTGCAGCTGCTGCACAAGGACTTTTATACGAATCTTTTAAACGTCTCTTGAAGTTATTTTCTTTAATTTTCCAAAACACGTTGGCGCTATAAGTGCCATTTGTGCTTCGGATTACACTTTCATCACAGGAGCTTGTTGTTGGACTCTGAGCACTCATTTTCTGAATTTCGTCGGTAGTAACAACAAACTCATCTGAAATATCAGTGAACGAGGTCACGTTTGTGCTGTGTGCTTTTTGAAAGGCACAGTTTGGTAGCGAATGTTATATGCAATGTTTAAATAAAAAATAAATTCAATTAAATTAAACTATTAAATAAAAACAGCTCTTGACAGTGGCTTCCACTCTGAAGTCTGCATTCCTTCACTGTGATTCTCTTGCCGGATCGAGACCAACATCGACCAAAAGTCATTCGTTTTCATTGTTCACTTGAATGTAACGTCATTTAATTGGTTTATTCTTTTTCCTGCTTTATTCTGACATAAAATGCGTCTGCTTTTATGCAAATGAAAGAATATGATGTTGATGATGTTATTAATGTAATATATTTTTATAATGACATGATTTTCACCTGTGTTTTCATTCACTTTGGAATAATTTGGTTTTGGATTGTCTGAACTAAAATAGCTTTTACTTTAATGTTTAAAATTACATTTTGACAGAGCTACCTGTAATACTGCTCATGCAAAACGTGCTTTTCTCCTTTTCACAGAAGGAGTGAATCCTGAGCCACATGGGCCAGACTGAAGTCCATGTGAAATATGTGAGTGCACAATGGATTTGAATTCAATATTAATATATCATTTTGCAAGATCTAAAATTACGATTAAGTCAATGCATCTCCTTATATTTGAAAATGAATTCTGTTTTCTGTTAAATAAAATGTATTTTCTCTTCTAATAAGACAGTGGTATACAAGCTGGCTTATATACCACTAAACCAACTAAACCAATAAATAAACATCTTATTTATTTGGTTATTGATTGTTTTTCAATTTCACAAAATACTTTGCACACAGCACCAGGAGGAAAAAAGTTCAACGACTTGAGTGTTTTCTGTTACAGGAGAAACCACACTGTGTCCAGCAGCTGAAGCGTCTGCGTCAGCCGAGGATCCACGTCCTGTGAACCTGCCACAGCAAACATCTCATGACCTCCACTCACTTTGAAACAGGAGGAACTTTATGTCTGAACTGACAAAGTAAAGGGACTTAACTTCACACTTTTTATGATTTTTGTCTTTTGGGGTTAGTCTAGTCATTGGTTGCAGTTAATAAAACTAAAACTAAATAAAAGTCAGTAAATATAAACCATAATAAAGTAGAATAATTAAGGTTGCTATAGTCAGGTGCTGTAACATGAGTTCAGTGCACCTGTTGTGCAGTTGTATTCATTTAATCACACACTATAAGTTGTAGTACGTTAGGTTTACAGTGCTGATGATTGTCTATCATAGAAAATATAAATCTCCAAACCAACATAGAAAATACATATTAATAAAACAAAAATCTTGTAGTGGTTTGTAGTTTGAGATGTTTATTTTGTTTGTTTCGTTCAAATGTAAAAACTGTGAATCAGAATAAAACAACATGAGTGAATGACAGCTCTGCAGGTGGACCAGTGGTAGAGTGTGGTCTCATCACTGACCTTTAGACGAAATAAAGAGTGCAAGTGTCTTTAGTCGTCCACTAGATGGTGCTAAGGCTAAGCCAATTCTGTTACTCTTAACTGGAAGTGAAGCAGCACAACGGCTGCTGCATTTTGTCCAAAATAACATGAAATGCCCACCTGCAGCCCTCAGAGAGTGGAGCGGGGTTTTGGTCTATAAATGTGAATGATTTATTTTATTACATTTGTTTAGATTTTATTAGATTTGGTACAAGTTTAGAAGCTAAGTAACACACGTGTTGCTACACTTTCATGTCATTGCTAAGTCAATGTTTGTTCTTTCCCATGTAGTTTTCAGCGTGCTTTGGTGCTACAGAGTGTGTGTGGCTTCAATCAGCCTCTTCATTCAAACATGCATTCATCTGGTAATGTGTGTGTGTGTGCGTGTGCGTTTGCGTGTGCGTGCGTGTGTGTGCGTGTGTGCGTGCGTGCGTGCGTGCGTGCGTGTGTGTGTGGGCAGGTACTGCTCATGTGTGTGAACTTTATTCACTGACAATAACATTAAAACTGACATCTATAATCATGGCATAATGAGTATTATCTTGCTGTTCATTCATGGGCTTCAGTCACATGACTTATTTGTTGTAGTCCCTCCGCTGTTAGATAGTCATGAAAACTAGTGCAAAACTGAGGGGCGATAATTAATGAAGACAAAAGTCATGGGTTTTGATCCTTACCATTTACATTTAAGCTAAATGTAGGTCTAATAAGTACATTACAAGTGTACATAAGTGCATTATTTGTGTCAGCAGAAGCCTTCTGTCTGTGACCTATGACCCATCAAAGCATGATCTCAACAGGATACCTGACCACAAGAATATTATGCAATTTTCATATTGTTATTAGCCTTTGAATATGCTCTTGAGTGCCTGAAATTTGTGATCTCATGTTTTGAAACAAAAAAAAACTTTATTATGCACTAAATGAACAAGTTTCTCTGAGTGTGTGCAGCCAGTAGATGGCGCCTTGCGCTTACACAATTTAGTTATGTTATCACTTCAAGAGACCCCAAGAGACGCGATAATTAGCTTAGCAGTAGCAGTTACCGTGTTTAGAGGCAGAAATGCGCAGACCGAGTCTGACGATGATTTAAGGACTTAAAGATTCTCAGATAAGTAACGTTTGAAATAATAAAAAACGTCACTGATGGAGGGAAGCTCAGCAGGAAGTGCTTTTGACGCTCGGAGGGAGAGGATTTTCAAACCAACAGTCCTCAAAACAGTGTGAATGCAGCTGAATGCAACTCCAGGTATGTTTATGATGAAGAACATTGTTAGAACAGGGTTAAAAGCTCAAAAAAGTCACTGTAGCA
The DNA here is from genome assembly GCA_019453435.1 of Rhinogobius similis. NCBI lineage: Eukaryota > Metazoa > Chordata > Actinopteri > Gobiiformes > Gobiidae > Rhinogobius > Rhinogobius similis. The sequence goes on along the minus strand of CM033634.1, from coordinate 35,173,547 downwards.
GAATCTGTGTCCTTTAACAAAGATGGTAGCTGCTCAGTGGTTTTTGGTTCTATGCTCCAGGTGGAGATGGCATGTTGTGTTGCCCCTGATTATTATTTTAATAGAACATAAAGTTTTATAATGTCAACTTTGTATGTGCTGTGTTGCACACAAATTGTGTAAAATGATGTCTATTTCACATCAGACACATCAATAGAGTGTTTTTTCTTCCTCCGACCATAACTCTGCCACGACACTCCCCTGTTTCCAGCTCTTGTTAGCTCGCAGCCAAAAGCACTTGGCAGCTCTTAAATATTGCACACACAGCCAGTCTTTACTTATTCTCTGTCTTCTCTCACCTCCTGCCCTTCACTCCTCTCTAATCCTTCATGTAAATACATATTTCAGATCTTTTCTTCTTTTAGTGTCACAGTCACTTCCCTTCAATGTCTGTATTCACAGGAAAATGTAACAAGGGCCAGAGTTCTGGAGTGAGATGGATGAAACGTGCAGTGTCTTTGCAGAACCCTGGGTTGTGGATCTTCCTCTGCACACAGTCATTTACAGAGGGAGGGGTGGGCTCTAGGTGCAGGGGCGAGGTGGGTTCATTTGCATGGCATTAATAACAGATCAAACCTGCTGATTTAAAAGCCTGCCTTGATGTGGAAGTGCATCTTATCACTCTGTTCTTCCTGTAGTTCCATCATGCACCTGTGTATGTCCTGAGCAGCCAGACGTGACCCAGTAACACATCAGAGCACATTCAAACGTCAGTGAGACACTTCAAACTACAGTATAGACTCTCCACTTTCCAATGTTCTATTTGTTAAACTGATATGGTTATATTCTGCCAAGGACAGCAGAGTGGATAGCACTCTCGCCTCACACCTCCGACTTGTGAAGTTTACATCTTTCCCCCACCAACCCAAACCCAGCTCAGATCCTGATGAAGACTATCATTTTATTTTGTGGTCTATTCTTTCAAAATATTAAAATCTATGTAAATAGTTATTCTGCACGTCAGTACCATTATTTAAGTAATAGTTGGAGTCAGTATTGTAAACATTGTTGAAAATAACAGTAATCTTACTGAGTACACATTCCATGCAGACCTTACCTTGTGATGTAGGATTTACTACAAACACGTTGAATGAAACAAGCCTGGACGTACTACACTGGACACACCGCTCAACCATCAGCCGCCAAAGGAGCCCGTCCAGATGGTCCATCATTAAACCACGGGAAATCACAAACAAAAGCACCTTCAGAGGTGGAGAGGAGCATCACAACTTCTCCATGTTCCACAGCTCTATGTTCTCTATGTTCTCTATGTTTTCTGTGTTCTCTATGTTTTCTGTGTTCTCTATGTTTTCTGTGTTCTCTATGTTCCACAGCTCTATGTTCTCTATGTTCTCTATGTTCCACAGCTCTATGTTCTCTATGTTCCACAGCTCTATGTTCTCTATGTTCCACAGCTCTATGCGCTCTATGTTCTCCATGTTCCACAGCTCTATGTTCTCTATGTTCCACAGCTCTATGCGCTCTATGTTTTCTGTGTTCTCTATGTTTTCTGTGTTCTCTATGTTCCACAGCTCTATGTTCTCTATGTTCTCTATGTTCCACAGCTCTTTGTTCTCTATGTTCCACAGCTCTATGTTCTCTATGTTCCACAGCTCTATGTTCTCTATGTTCCACAGCTCTATGCGCTCTATGTTCTCCATGTTCCACAGCTCTATGTTCTCTATGTTTTCTGTGTTCTCTATGTTTTCTGTGTTCTCTATGTTCCACAGCTCTATGTTCTCTATGTTCCACAGCTCTTTGTTCTCTATGTTCCACAGCTCTATGCTCTCTATGTTCTCCATGTTCCACAGCTCTATGTTCTCTATGTTCCACAGCTCTATGTTGTCTATATTTTCTATGTTCTCCATGTTCCACAGCTCTATGTTCTCCATGTTCCACAGCTCTATGTTCTCTATGTTCCACAGCTCTATGTTCTCTATGTTCCACAGCTCTATGTTCTCTATGTTCCACAGCTCTATGTTCTCTATGTTCCACAGCTCTATGTTCTCTATGTTCCACAGCTCTATGTTCTCTATGTTCCACAGCTCTATGTTCTCTATGTTCTCTATGTTCCACAGCTCTATGTTCTCTATGTTCCACAGCTCTGTGTTCTCTATGTTCCACAGCTCTATGTTCTCTATGTTCCACAGCTCTGTGTTCTCTATGTTCCACAGCTCTATGTTCTCTATGTTCCACAGCTCTGTGTTCTCTATGTTCTCCATGTTCCACAGCTCTATGTTCTCTATGTTCTCTATGTTCCACAGCTCTATGTTCTCTATGTTCCACAGCTCTATGTTCTCTATGTTCCACAGCTCTATGAGCTCTATGTTCTCCATGTTCCACAGCTCTATGTTCTCTATGTTCCACAGCTCTATGCGCTCTATGTTTTCTGTGTTCTCTATGTTTTCTGTGTTCTCTATGTTCCACAGCTCTATGTTCTCTATGTTCTCTATGTTCCACAGCTCTATGTTCTCTATGTTCCACAGCTCTATGTTCTCTATGTTCCACAGCTCTATGTTCTCTATGTTCCACAGCTCTATGCGCTCTATGTTCTCCATGTTCCACAGCTCTATGTTCTCTATGTTTTCTGTGTTCTCTATGTTTTCTGTGTTCTCTATGTTCCACAGCTCTAAGTTCTCTATGTTCCACAGCTCTTTGTTCTCTATGTTCCACAGCTCTATGCTCTCTATGTTCTCCATGTTCCACAGCTCTATGTTCTCTATGTTCCACAGCTCTATGTTGTCTATATTTTCTATGTTCTCCATGTTCCACAGCTCTATGTTCTCCATGTTCCACAGCTCTATGTTCTCTATGTTCCACAGCTCTATGTTCTCTATGTTCCACAGCTCTATGTTCTCTATGTTCCACAGCTCTATGTTCTCTATGTTCCACAGCTCTATGTTCTCTATGTTCCACAGCTCTATGTTCTCTATGTTCCACAGCTCTATGTTCTCTATGTTCTCCATGTTCCACAGCTCTATGTTCTCCATGTTCCACAGCTCTATGTTCTCTATGTTCCACAGCTCTATGTTCTCTATGTTCCACAGCTCTATGTTCTCTATGTTCTCCATGTTCCACAGCTCTACGTTCTCTATGTTCCACAGCTCTATGTTCTCTATGTTCCACAGCTCTATGTTCTCTATGTTACACAGCTCTATGTTCTCCATGTCCCACAGCTCTATGTTCTCTATGTTCCACAGCACTATGTTCTCTATGTTCTCCATGTTCCACAGCTCTATGTTCTCTATGTTCCACAGCTCTGTGTTCTCTATGTTCCACAGCTCTATGTTCTCTATGTTCTCTATGTTCTCCATGTTCCACAGCTCTATGTTCTCTATGTTCCACAGCTCTGTGTTCTCTATGTTCCACAGCTCTATGTTCTCTATGTTTCACAGCTCTGTGTTCTCTATGTTCTCTATGTTCTCCATGTTCCACAGCTCTATGTTCTCCATGTTCCACAGCTCTATGTTCTCTATGTTCCACAGCTCTATGTTCTCTATGTTCTCCATGTTCCACAGCTCTATGTTCTCTATGTTCCACAGCTCTATGTTCTCTATGTTCCACAGCTCTATGTTCTCTACGTTCTCCATGTTCCACAGCTCTATGTTCTCTATGTTCCACAGCTCTATGTTCTCTATGTTCCACAGCTCTATGTTCTCTACGTTCTCCATGTTCCACAGCTCTATGTTCTCCATGTTCCACAGCTCTATGTTCTCTATGTTCAACAGCTTTATGATCTCCATGTTCCACAGCTCTGTGTTCTCTATGTTCCACAGCTCTATGTTCTCTATGTTCTCCATGTTCCACAGCTCTATGTTTTCTATGTTCCACAGCTCTATGTTCTCTATGTTCCACAGCTCTATGTTCTCTATGTTCCACAGCTCTATGTTCTCTACGTTCTCCATGTTCCACAGCTCTATGTTCTCTATGTTCCACAGCTCTATGTTCTCTACGTTCTCCATGTTCCACAGCTCTATGTTCCACAGCTCTATGTTCTCTATGTTCCACAGCTCTATGTTCTCTACGTTCTCCATGTTCCACAGCTCTATGTTCTCTATGTTCCACAGCTCTATGTTCTCTACGTTCTCCATGTTCCACAGCTCTATGTTCTCTATGTTCCACAGCTCTATGTTCTCCATGTTCCACAGCTCTATGTTCTCTATGTTCTCTATGTTCCACAGCTCTATGTTGTCTATATTTTCTATGTTCTCCATGTTCCACAGCTCTATGTTCTCTATGTTCCACAGCACTATGTTCTCTATGTTCCACAGCTCTATGTTCTCTATGTTCCACAGCTCTATGTTCTCTATGTTCTCCATGTTCCACAGCACTATGTTCTCTATGTTCCACAGCTCTATGTTCTCTATGTTCTCCATGTTCCACAGCACTATGTTCTCTATGTTCCACAGCTCTGTGTTCTCTATGTTCCACAGCTCTATGTTCTCTATGCTCCACAGCTTTATGTTCTCCATGTTCCACAGCACTATGTTCTCTATGTTCCACAGCTCTATGTTCTCTATGTTCTCCATGTTCCACAGCACTATGTTCTCTATGTTCCACAGCTCTATGTTCTCTATGTTCTCTATGTTCCACAGCTCTATGTTCTCTATGTTCAACAGCTTTATGTTCTCCATGTTCCACAGCTCTATGTTCTCTATGTTCCACAGTTCTCTATGTTCTCTATGTTCCACAGCTCTATGTTCTCTATGTTCTCCATGTTCCACAGCACTATGTTCTCTATGTTCCACAGCTCTGTGTTCTCTATGTTCCACAGCTCTATGTTCTCTATGTTCCACAGCTCTTTGTTCTCCATGTTCCACAGCTCTATGTTCTCTATGTTCTCTATGTTCCACAGTTCTATGTTTTCACGTGCGTTAATGGCCTGTCAATCATGCTCATTGGCCGATGCTTCTAGAATAAGTCTCTGTTGGATTAGGAGAAGTATTCATTCTGTACGTGAGGAGATAAAGTGCTTTGAACAAGGTCCACTGCACAGATACAGAGAGCAGACCGTAGATATTCAAAGTTTTTCTTCAAATGTGGATAATTATGACAATACTGTTTGCCATAAGTGGATCAAGGCTCATTGTGCTGAGTCTATATGTGAGCGAGTGGGAAAGCGGCTTAATTGGATTCTCTGCTGTTTACCAAACTGACTTAGCTAATGCAATTACACAATTAGACTTGTTCAGCTGCGCTAATTAAAAAGAAAACAATACAAGTCAATGCATCACAAGAAAAGAAAAACAACGTGTTTGAGATGGGTCAGAAAAGTATGAGTCAGGAAAAAATAAACATTTACAAAACATTTCTTTATGGATAATGAATGTAAAATATGAACTATCACCTTTGCCTCTTGAATGTGTGCAGACTGTATTGATAAAAGAGAGCAGCCAAATTCAAAGCATGGTTTTAAATCACTGAAATGTTTTTATTCTACAAATATGAGAAATGCCTTAGTCTTATGGAGCCAGTGTCTGGAAGAATATTTCCTATAAATGAATGAATGGCAAATGAAAGAGTTATACTCTTGTGAAATGGGAAAATCAAAATCAGTCCATGTTCCAGATATTTTGCCTGTAACAAAGAAAAATCTTTTGTTCCAGCACAGATATAATGTAAAAGCATCTATTCAGGTTAAAATGAGACCTCAGTCTTGTCCCTGCAGCAATTTATGGAGTGTTTAATCCTCTGAGAGAAGCAGGAGGTGCACCATTAGCATGCTAATGTTTGTTAGCTTTACCCTTGAAGAAACTTGATGCTCTTGGCTCAAACACTCGGGAAAAGTGCTTCTAAACTCATGGCAGAGAATATTTGGTGGGACTGCACTGGGAAAGTGAGAGATACATGTGACTGATGGAAAGACTTTAACATGAACTGGTTCTGTTTTTCACATTTCAAAACAGTAAAAAGCAGGTACAGCCACTTTAACTTCCAGGCCCTTGTCCTGCTTCAAAGTGGGCATGACTGTTCTTAGCTTTTTTGGGCCCTCAGACGGTCCCCAGTCTGCATGCATGTTGTTACTTTTGTGGCTAATGATACGTATCAGTAAACTTCTTTCAACATCTACTTCGTTCCATGAGCATCAGACATCACTCGCATAATTATTCTTGATTTCACCAAAAAAAACAACAAATGGGAGAACAGCCAACAGCCTCATGGATTCTATACTCGTGTTAATAATGATGCCTTCCTCTTGGGATGAGACGTCTCTCAAAGCACCACACTGTAGTCATTCTTCATCCACTCCACACTCTCTGGTGGGATTGTCGCCACAACTGCCCTGAGGCAGACTGACAGAAGCGAGGTTGCCAGTCTGCGCCACCAGCCCCTCTCACCAACACCAATCACGCACACAACGCAGTGTCTTGCCCAAGGACACGGCAACAGATCTTGGTCCAAGTGGAGTGCTCTAACCACTGAGCCACTGGGATATGACGAGAACTTAACAATTGGATATTCTATTGACCTTATTCTGCCCCGCCCACTTTTGCCGTTTTTTGCACTTTCATTGTAAACACACTCCCGTTTGATGAGAACTCTGTTAAAGCTAATGACGAACGAGGGAAAAGTCTGGCCGCTAAAATGTTACATAAAGTAGATTGATTTGTGTAAAATGTTTAATGAACACGAGCAACAACAAGTCAACAACGCACAGATTTCCTGGTCAGTCTGAAAATGGCATTTTAGTCCGTGTAGAACTTATTTTCTGTTGAGCTCGTCTGCTCCATGTAAACTAATACAACAGAAACAAGACAGCGGTGCGTACGGCAACTTCCGGAATAAGGTCAATAGAAGTTAAACGAAAAGACGTTCAATGAGTCCAAACCATATGCCCCATCTTTCATTTCAAATGCCTTTACAGTTTGAATACACTGTCAATCAGAAACGGCTAACATTGCATATGTCACCTCAAAGTCCCATCCCATTATAGACTCCAAACACGCGTCCCTATTGGAGGACTATATATGGAGATGTGTGGCATATGTTCCCACTGTGAACCTTGATCCACCTTATGCAACGCTCAGATGGACCTGGCAGCCTGTCATTAGCCTTCCTTGTGCAGTAAGTGAATCTGTGCTCTGCTCTCTTGCCTAATTCCTCCCAGTCATCCTGCCTGAAAAGCCCTGTCCTCTCCTGGGCTTATCAGCGCTTCACACCCCTCTGTCACTGGCTGTGGCTCTACTTTATGTCCCATCAGTAAAAGTGTGCGTCTTGGAGGAGTCGTTGGCCCAGTGTCGCAGTCTTTTATCAGTTTAATTTGCTTTTGCCTTGGAGCGTGCCACGGCATCAGCGTTCTTTATTATTGTCCCATCACTAGACCATTCTTATAGCACAGATGGCACGAGGCTTGAAAGAGATGGAGATATCGGGGAAAGAGGAGTAGTGGATGTTAAGCAGATGACAGATGGTGAGCTAAACACTAGCATAGGAAATCACAAGTGTCCGCCTACAATGTTTTAATTGTGTTCATCAGGTTTTCTGTCCCCTCACAGTGTTGCAAAAGCAAGAATGTGAGTCCGGTTTCTAAATGTGTGGAAATGCTCAAATCTGATGGTGAAGCTCAATCAGTCATTGGCTTTTCCTTACCATTGATCCATTATACATTTTATAGCAAATAGTTTCATATGTGAAACAACAAATTTGTCGGAAAAAAAAGCCAACATGTTCTATGTATGTCCGTGTGTATATCATTGTGACCAAGACAAATACCGGATCTTGGAGCTAACAATAAAGTGTCCACCTGTGTCTATCTGTCCGTCTGTACGTCTGTGCGCCCCGGCCCTCATTAAGTCAAACAAACCCGGGGCCCTGAGTAAAGAAAAGCCTCCCCTAGTGCTAGATCTGTAGTTACGCCACACAGACTGAACAGAAGGACAGTTAAACTGTCCAATCTGAGAAATTTTATTCATGTTCCAAGATAACGTCCAGTCCCACTGAAACTAATCTGAAACAAGTGTGCTAAATGTCAGATCCTTATGTAACAAGTCATTTTTAATTAATGATTTTATATCTTCTTATAATCTTGATTTTATGTTTTTAACTGAAACATGGCTTGACAAAAACACGGGGGATGTAGTTCTAATAGTCGCTGATCTCTGTGCAGCTTTTAGAGATATAATAGTTACCCAGAGGTTGTCTTTTGGGGTGTTTTCATGATTTGAGTATTTGTCTTTCGAAATGGAGCTGAAACAGTCTCCCACAGTCTTCATTGTCCTATACAAGCCTCCCCAGCACTGCCAAGGTTTGATTGATGATTTTACTGAGATGCTTTCACAGACTTCAATGGTTTGGTCATTAAAGGTGATTTCAATGTTCATGTGGATAATTTTTGCAACAGAAACGCTAAAGAGCTTGATGTTGTCCTTGAAACCTTTGGTCTAACTCAGCACCTGAGTGGCCCCACCCACAGCAGAGGACACACTCTGGGCCTACTAATTATAATTACAAAAGGGGTTAATATTTCAACATCTAAGTCCAATGAGTTTGCAGTATTCTTTAATGATAAGTTTCAGGGCATTAAAAATGCCATAAATTCCACAGCGCAAATAATAACCCTGAAACCACCTCCACATTTAGAGCCTACTGACTGAAAAAAAATGTCCAAGGGACACCAGTCTGCGTTCCTCTACATGCTGCCTCGATGTGTTACCCACCAGATTTCTAAAGTATGTTCTGAGCGGTTTTGTTAACACCACTCACTCACATATTTAAAATGTCGCTTCAATCTGAAACATTCCCAAGAGCCTTGAAAATCGCAGTCAATAAACCTCTCCTAAAGAAGAGATGTCTTGATGCCATGTCATAACATTGTTCCTTTAAGTACGAGAAAACATACCTGGAGTTGTATTCAGCCTCATTCACACTTTTGTTTGTAGCAATTCCATCTGCTGCCAGAGATTTAGTGCTAACAAATCCTCACCAAAAAAAAAACGTATCCCAGAGATCTCATCTTTGATTAATTTAAGGTCCAATGTATAAGTTCATCACATTATGGAGAAGTGCCCTTTTGTGGTGGTCAGGTGCTTTCCTGGGACAGGGCAGGTGGAGTGCAGGGGCTGTAGAAGTCTATGGCAGAGTCCCTAGATGTAATCCAAAAGCTTTGAAAACTTTCAAAAAATCACAACAGAAAACATAAATAATGTTAGTTTATTTATGTTGACATATAATATGACTATGTTGACTTTGTGTCAGTTTTTGTTTCCCAATAATTGCAGTTATATTAAAGATGTCAAACACATGCCGACTGTCAGTAAAGTCTACCATACAATTCAGACCTGTCCTTCAGCACATGGTGAATCTATAGGGATTCTGGAAATGTGTGACGTCTTGTTAATGCAACCTTTTATGAATGTGTACAAATGGCTGCCATAATATGATTTAGTTTTCTGTCCCACACTCACTTCATGGCTGGACTGCCCTATTTCTGCTCCTAATCCTCTTATTTACTGTTGGCTCACTTTTGTGTCATTTCTGTTGTGTTTCCAATTTCATGCTTGCATTGCACTAATTGGCTTGTTGGGTGTGAAGTGCAAGCTGTTCAGTGTAACAGCCTTTTGTGTGGTCCCTGCAGGAGGTGAAGCATCAGAGCAGGAGGTGAAGCATCAGAGCAGGAGGTGAAGCATCAGAGCAGGAGGAGAAGCATCAGAGCAGGAGGAGAAGCATCAGAGCAGGAGGTGAAGCATCAGAGCAGGAGGTGAAGTATCAGAGCAGGAGGTGAAGCATCAGAGCAGGAGGTGAAGCATCAGAGCAGGAGGTGAAGCATCAGAGCAGGAGGTGAAGCATCAGAGCAGGAGGTGAAGCATCAGAGCAGGAGGTGAAGCATCAGAGCAGGAGGTGAAGCATCAGAGCAGAAGGTGAAGCATCAGAGCAGGAGGTGGAGCAGGAGGTGAAGTATCAGAGCAGGAGGTGAAGCATCAGAGCAGGAGGTGAAGCATCAGAGCAGGAGGTGAAGCATCAGAGCAGGAGGTGAAGCATCAGAGCAGGAGGTGAAGCATCAGAGCAGGAGGTGAAGCATCAGAGCAGGAGGTGAAGCATCAGAGCAGGAGGTGAAGTATCAGAGCAGGAGGTGAAGCATCAGAGCAGGAGGTGAAGCATCAGAGCAGGAGGTGAAGCATCAGAGCAGGAGGTGAAGCATCAGAGCAGGAGGTGAAGCATCAGAGCAGAAGGTGAAGCATCAGAGCAGGAGGTGGAGCAGGAGGTGAAGCATCAGAGCAGGAGGTGAAGCATCAGAGCAGGAGGTGAAGCATCAGAGCAGGAGGTGAAGCATCAGAGCAGGAGGTGAAGCATCAGAGCAGGAGGTGAAGCATCAGAGCAGGAGGTGAAGCATCAGAGCAGGAGGTGAAGCATCAGAGCAGGAGGTGAAGCATCAGAGCAGGAGGTGAAGCATCAGAGCAGGAGGTGAAGCATCAGAGCAGGAGGTGAAGCATCAGAGCAGGAGGTGAAGCATCAGAGCAGGAGGTGAAGCATCAGAGCAGGAGGTGAAGCATCAGAGCAGGAGGTGAAGCATCAGAGCAGGAGGTGAAGCATCAGGAGGTGAAGCATCAGAGCAGGAGGTGAAGCATCAGAGCAGGAGGTGAAGCATCAGAGCAGGAGGTGAAGCATCAGAGCAGGAGGTGAAGCATCAGAGCAGGAGGTGAAGCATCAGAGCAGGAGGTGAAGCATCAGAGCAGGAGGTGAAGCATCAGAGCAGGAGGTGAAGCATCAGAGCAGGAGGTGAAGTGTCAGAGCAGGAGGTGAAGCATCAGAGCAGGAGGTGAAGCATCAGAGCAGGAGGTGAAGGATCAGAGCAGGAGGTGAAGCATCAGAGCAGGAGGTGAAGCATCAGAGCAGGAGGTGAAGCATCAGAGCAGGAGGTGAAGCATCAGAGCAGGAGGTGAAGCATCAGAGCAGGAGGTGAAGTGTCAGAGCAGGAGGTGAAGCATCAGAGCAGGAGGTGAAGCATCAGAGCAGGAGGTGAAGCGTCAGAGCAGGAGGTGAAGCGTCAGAGCAGGAGGTGAAGCGTCAGAGCAGGAGGTGAAGCATCAGAGCAGGAGGTGAAGCATCAGAGCAGGAGGTGAAGCATCAGAGCAGGAGGTGAAGCATCAGAGCAGGAGGTGAAGCATCAGAGCAGGAGGTGAAGCATCAGAGCAGGAGGTGAAGCATCAGAGCAGGAGGTGAAGCATCAGAGCAGGAGGTGAAGCATCAGAGCAGGAGGTGAAGCGTCAGAGCAGGAGGTGAAGCATCAGAGCGGGAGGTGAAGCATCAGAGCAGGAGGTGAAGCATCAGAGCAGGAGGTGAAGCATCAGAGCAGGAGGTGAAGCATCAGAGCAGGAGGTGAAGCATCAGGAGGTGAAGCGTCAGAGCAGGAGGTGAAGCATCAGAGCAGGAGGTGAAGCATCAGAGCAGGAGGTGAAGCATCAGAGCAGGAGGTGAAGCATCAGAGCAGGAGGTGAAGCATCAGAGCAGGAGGTGAAGCATCAGAGCAGGAGGTGAAGTGTCAGAGCAGGAGGTGAAGCATCAGAGCAGGAGGTGAAGCCTCAGAGCAGGAGGTGAAGCATCAGAGCAGGAGGTGAAGCATCAGAGCAGGAGGTGAAGCATCAGAGCAGGAGGTGAAGCATCAGAGCAGGAGGTGAAGCATCAGAGCAGGAGGTGAAGCGTCAGAGCAGGAGGTGAAGCATCAGAGCAGGAGGTGAAGCATCAGAGCAGGAGGTGAAGCATCAGAGCAGGAGGTGAAGCATCAGAGCAGGAGGTGAAGCATCAGGAGGTGAAGCATCAGAGCAGGAGGTGAAGCATCAGGAGGTGAAGCATCAGAGCAGGAGGTGAAGCATCAGGAGGTGAAGCATCAGAGCAGGAGGTGAAGCGTCAGAGCAGGAGGTGAAGCATCAGAGCAGGAGGTGAAGCATCAGGAGGTGAAGCATCAGAGCAGGAGGTGAAGCATCAGAGCAGGAGGTGAAGCATCAGAGCAGGAGGTGAAGCATCAGAGCAGGAGGTGAAGCATCAGAGCAGGAGGTGAAGCATCAGAGCAGGAGGTGAAGCATCAGAGCAGGAGGTGAAGCATCAGGAGGTGAAGCATCAGAGCAGGAGGTGAAGCATCAGGAGGTGAAGTATCAGAGCAGGAGGTGAAGCGTCAGAGCAGGAGGTGAAGCATCAGAGCAGGAGGTGAAGCATCAGGAGGTGAAGCATCAGAGCAGGAGGTGAAGCATCAGAGCAGGAGGTGAAGCATCAGGAGGTGAAGCATCAGAGCAGGAGGTGAAGCATCAGAGCAGGAGGTGAAGCATCAGAGCAGGAGGTGAAGCATCAGAGCAGGAGGTGAAGCATCAGAGCAGGAGGTGAAGCATCAGAGCAGGAGGTGAAGCATCAGAGCAGGAGGTGAAGCATCAGAGCGGGAGGTGAAGCATCAGAGCAGGAGGTGAAGCATCAGAGCAGGAGGTGAAGCATCAGAGCAGGAGGTGAAGCATCAGAGCAGGAGGTGAAGCATCAGAGCAGGAGGTGAAGCATCAGAGCAGGAGGTGAGGCATCAGAGCAGGAGGTGAAGCATCAGAGCAGGAGGTGAAGCATCAGAGCAGGAGGTGAAGCATCAGAGCAGGAGGTGAAGCATCGGAGCAGAAGGTGAAGCACCAGAGCAGGAGGTGAAGCATCAGAGCAGGAGGTGAAGCATCAGAGCAGGAGGTGAAGCATCAGAGCAGGAGGTGAAGCATCAGAGCAGGAGGTGAAGCATCAGGAGGTGAAGCATCAGAGCAGGAGGTGAAGCATCAGAGCAGGAGGTGAAGCATCAGAGCAGGAGGTGAAGCGTCAGAGCAGGAGGTGAAGCATCAGAGCAGGAGGTGAAGCGTCAGAGCAGGAGGTGAAGCATCAGAGCAGGAGGTGAAGCGTCAGAGCAGGAGGTGAGGCATCAGAGCAGGAGGTGAAGTATCAGAGCAGGAAGTGAAGCATCAGAGAAGGAGGTGAAGCATCAGAGCAGGAGGTGAAGCATCAGAGCAGGAGGTGAAGTATCAGAGCAGGAGGTGAAGCATCAGAGCAGGAGGTGAAGCGTCAGAGCAGGAGGTGAAGCGTCAGAGCAGGAGGTGAAGCATCAGAGCAGGAGGTGAAGCGTCAGAGCAGGAGGTGAAGCATCACAGCAGGAGGTGGAGCATCAGAGCAGGAAGTGAAGCATCAGAGTAGGAGGTGAAGCATCAGAGCAGGGGGTGAAGCATCAGAGCAGGAGGTGAAGCGTCAGAGCAGGAGGTGAAGCATCAGAGCAGGAGGTGAAGCATCAGAGCAGGAGGTGAAGCATCAGAGCAGGAGGTGGAGCAGGAGGTGAAGCATCAGAGCGGGAGGTGAAGCATCAGAGCGGGAGGTGAAGCGTCAGAGCAGGAGGTGAAGTATTAGAGCAGGAGGAGAAGTATTAGAGCAGGAGGTGAAGCATCAGAGCAGGAGGTGAAGCATCAGAGCAAGAGGTGAAGCGTCAGAGCAAGAGGTGAAGCGTCAGAGCAGGAGGTGAAGCATCAGAGCAGGAGGTGAAGCATCAGAGCAAGAGGTGAAGCGTCAGAGCAAGAGGTGAAGCGTCAGAGCAGGAGGTGAAGCATTAGAGCAGGAGGAGAAGCATCAGAGCAGGAGGTGAAGCATCAGAGCAAGAGGTGAAGCATCAGAGCAGGAGGTGAAGCATCAGAGCAGGAGGTGAAGCGTCAGAGCAGGAGGTGAAGCGTCAGAGCAGGAGGTGAAGCATCAGAGCAGGAGGTGAAGCGTCAGAGCAGGAGGTGAAGCATCAGAGCAGGAGGTGAAGCATCAGAGCAGGAGGTGAAGCATCAGAGCAGGAGGTGAAGCATCAGAGCAGGAGGTGAATCACACACAGGGAGGGCATCTGACATTCCCACTTGCTCCCGTGTTAGTGTCTGGTTCAGCTTTACTCCTGTCACAGACAAACCCTGCACTGGTCCTGAAGCAGGTCCTTGTGACTGAAACACTGGTTCAGATGAACAGCTCCAGGCCTGTGACCACGGGGCCAAATCATGACATGAATTCATGGTAGACTGTGGTGTATGAGCTATTTTTATTTCAAAATTCATCAAATAAACCCATACAATTTCAAACTCCAATATATATAGTTAGTGGGAATAAATACTTTATTGAATATTTAGGAAACGTAAGATAGGGCTTTTAGGTCTGTCTCTGTTTCAGCCCCTGACCAGCTCTGATGTTTTAACTTCGGCCCCGTCTCAGAATGGATTTGTGCAGTTTTAACTTGAGTAATCTTGATCAGGGGAACTCAGGGGAATCACTGGGAACAGGCCGTTTAAGGCAGTTTTTTCATGTAATAAAGAAAATAATCAGTTTTGCCCCAGCACAGACATTGTACCTGTCCTGGGGCAGATACAGATAGCTGCATCTCATCATAGAGCGTTTTATTCTCTGTGAAGCAGGACATGCGCTGTTAGCATGCCAATGTCTGGAAAAACTTGCTCTGGGCTCTGAAAGCTGAGGAAAATGCTTTTTAAGTCCTGGCTGTGAGTACATGGGTGATACATGTGGACCGCTGACGAGTTTAAAATGAACTGGTTGTGTGTTCAAGTTTAACACACATCAGCAGTACAGTCTCACCTTTGTGTTGCTCAGCTCCCTCTCATAATTGTTCTTTGGCTGTGTACGGGGTGCACTTTTGGTCGTGTTTTTGAACGGGATGTGCTATTCTTGGAGGACCATGAAGACAATAGAACCCTAGAGTGCCATCAGGAAGTCCAGGCAATCATGGACCTATGAGGGCCACTCGAGGTGTGCGTTGCCATGATACTGTACGGCCAGATTACTCTTTCCAAATAAGTGAGATCTGTGAGTTCAAGAATAAATGGAATACATTGTTTGGATTTGGATAACTGTCCCAGAGCGCCCCCTGTCCTTGACCCTCCTTCTCTCAAGGAAAAACTACACAAAAGTATAAACCTCGAGAGAACCACAGTGAAGGAGAGTGAAGGAGGACATTTACATTTGTCGAGCATCTCCATCTGCTCTTTTCTGTGCACTGTATTGGCAACATACAGGCATTTATTATTAGAAGCGAGTGACCAGGATGTACCAATATCAATTGTTAATGTTACGATCATTTTTGTTGGCCCCCAGGCTTCCTGTTGTATTTGCCCAAATGACCAAAAGTGTTTTAAATAACAAACACACTGATGTGGTACGACCTAATATTAATGCTCCAAACCCCTTTATGGCTGTGGTGACACAGTTAAACCCACATTCACTTCACTGTCATGTGGTGTGCTTCATATTTGCTTCAGTGTGTGGCCCTCGATGAAGAAGGTCTGGACACCTCTGGTCTAACTATTACTTACTATTCCTCAAGTTTGTGACCAGGTTTGCAAAGCCAACTTTTCTGAATGACAAAATAAAGTTAATGTGACAAAAACAGACATTTAGGTCTATTTTTGGACCATAGATTAATTTAAAAATACTTAATTTTGCTTCTAAAATAGTCTAAAATACATTTTTGTTCTTACAATTATAGTGTGACCTGAATAATTATGATTGTTGATTAACCAAATCATCTTGACATCCACACAATGACTCGATACAGGGCTGGTTATCATGTGACCCGGGCTGTGTTTGCCATCTCAGCAAATTGATTCTCAGAGGGACTGAAAGTTTCCATGCAGATGTTTTTTGCCAAAATATGTCATGAAAAATATCTCTATGAAGCTCTATGAAAACACCAGGCAGTTACAGGTCAGATCTGTGGAGAAGTACTCACTCACTGTCAGTATGCATGTTTTTCAAGGCAAAATAAACACACATAATGACTGTTTCCTATCACACCGTGAAACATTCCGGGCAAGAGACAAGCTGGGGCGAAACCCCCTTGTCCTGGTGGTGTTGAATGTGACCTTGTGATCACAAGCTCCATAAAAAGAAGAAAACAACATAATACCCGGCTTTCACAACAGTCAACATCTGGAACCAACAAAGCAGACACATTTCCCATTGAGAAATACAGCTCTGTGGTTGATTACAGATATGTGTGAGCTCTCAGTGACGCTCAGGACACTGCCCATCCTTCTAAACACACATATGCCCTCCAGAAATAATAAAGTCAATGGTCCAGTTTATCCTCCGATATTTCAAGTGGGTGGTGTTCCTCACATTATAAGACTCCTGTATCTTCTGAAATTATGAGATTGATTCGCAGTGGAGAAATCCTGCTTATTATTAAAAAGTCATTCATCTCCTTGACCTCTTATTGGCTTCTTGCCGAGTTGTGAAAATATGATGTTAGGCCCGGGCTCATTTCCTGGTCAGCTGAGCACCACTGATTGAACAGAGGACCATTACGCCTTCAGGCTGTACTGATACAGCCGTGCACGTGCTCATGCATGTGCACCAGTGTGCATGTAGGAGAAGCCTCCTCAGGACAAGTGTGGACCCCCTCCCCCTGGTGGTCATCAAGGGCAGGCCAAATTCTGCAAAAGAGCTCTTGGGGCCAGTTGCTGCTTGTTTCACGGCCGGACTGTCCTGGCACTTGACAGCTGAGTTATGACACAAAGACAAAATGGTTGCAAAAGGGATGGGCTTTCATCTGGCGAATAAAAATGAATCACGTTGTGTCTTATCACACAGAATGGAACATGTTTACAACCAAAGCAATGCCAGGCCTGATCGCACTTTTACTGCCTGATTTGTCTCAGTTTGTAGTGAACACAAATTGAGTGAGATTATGCATCGATCCCAGGCCCAGGGTGAAATTTGTCAGCAGTCAGTTGATGAAAGTAAATTAATGTCTAACTACAAGCCAGGCAATGGACAATTTAACGTTGTGTGTTAGTTTTTTATATGCATTACTGTGTCTAATGCATCTCTTTGGAATATTGTCGTATAAATGTTAGTCATTTTTGTTCACTGTACATTATGGGAATCTTTTCAAATTAAAACAACATGTCAGTAAAGCAGTGGTGAATAAGCTATGAAGGACAGGTGTGATCAAACAACACTCAAATTTATCCTCACAAAACCACACTGCAGATACACATGGCAGAGCGGCTAGCACCTCACAGCAAGAAGGACTCTTGAGCCGCACTGGGCCTTTCTGTGTGGAGTCCGCATGTTTCTCCTGTGTCTGGGCGGGTTTCTCCAGGTGCTCTGGTTTCCCCCATCAACCCAAAAGGCAGCATCATCCAGCTGCACTAGTCCTGACTGAGACTAGACCAAGACCCCCCCTGAATGGGTCAAAAGCAGAGGACACATTTCCTTCACACGTGTCCCTCCTCCAGGGCTTTTTGACTCAGAAAAGCAGAGTTAAGAAGTCATTATCACAGGGAGAAAACAGCTCCCTCTCGCTCTTCTCTCTCATTAAGGCAAAAGTCAGTTTGAGTATTCTGGATCTCCATGATGTTGTGCTCTGTAAGCTGCAGCACAATCAGTCAGGCTACTGCGCCAAGGCCACTCATCACCACACTGGTCGTCATAGAAACGGAGGCACACACTGTCACATTGACCTGTTTTCACAGGGTGTTTATTGATATTTTGTCTGTCGTGGTTTGAAGTTTAACTCAGGTATACATTTTTACCAAACAGGTTGTGCTGACGTGACATCACAACACGCCATCAGCCTTTAATATTTAATACAGATGGAGGGCAGCTGAAATGAATGTTGTTAAAATGCAGACTTTTCTTGGAATACAATGAGTTCATTTTTTAATTTACCTTTGCAATATTTCATGGCAAAGTCCAATGTAATCAATAAAGAAAAGTGGCTCTTGCCGTCCATTTGAGGTCATGACTTCTTCACATTCCAGATTATTCCATGAATACCCAAATCCAAATATTGTCATGCCTGTGAACAAAATATGGCCTTCTTAATCCTCCACCAAGCACTGATTTAAAATTCTGCCTCCTATTTTCAAGTCAAGTACAAACACTACACATTGCTGTAGACAGCAGTAGAATGGTCCATGTAATACAGCAATATGATGTGGAGTATTGCTGTGGTAATAACAACAGAGATCCATAATAAATGCACATGTAACTGACCTGCCTTTATATTATTATCATGTTTTGCACTGACAAACCACATGCATAAGGAATCTTATTTTTATGCTTCTCTCATTTTTTTCTGGAGTGCTGTTTTCAAGCCAAAAACACTGGCTCCAGCACTAATACATGTTAAACAGAAGTGTACGCAGCCCCCGGGGGAGACACAGCTCTCAAAAACAGGTCGAATGGAAGTCCTGTGGTTATCTTTGGGAAGAAGTTGTACTGGGACTTAATTATAAAGGGCCCCACATTTGAACAGGCTAAGTGCCCATGAGCTCTGTTTGAATTTGGGGCGAGCAGATAGAGTAGACAGTGGGATGCCAAATATTACCAGCAAATTCAGACTTCAGCAACAACACAGCAGTAAAAGAAAGCAGCACTGAGGGAACAGGAAATGTTAATACACAACACCTGATCAGGACGCTGCAGGACAGAGCACTGAGACCATGTTCTCATGCTGTACTTGGTCCAGTAATCCTGCATCCTTTGTCCATGCAATAATCACCTGGTCATTTACGCTCCACTCTGGTTAGGATTAGGGCTAAGATTAGGATTAATGTTAGTCTGAAATAAATGTATTGATTATTGCAACTAATCGATTACTGAAATAATAGTCAACTCACTAAGTAACTGAATAGCTGTGTTCTGTTCTATACCTAGACACCAGAGCATGCCACGTGTTTCAACAACTAATCGAGTCAAAGAATTATTACCAAAATAATCACTGGTTGCAGCTCTAGATTAGAACTAACTATAAATGACACCTGTCTTCTTATATTATTATTATTATTAGTTTATTAATAAGAGACAGAACAGAGAGAATTGTTTAAAAAAAGCAACTGAAGCTATGTGCATCGGCCCAAACCTAAAACAAACCAACAGATCCACACATGGACACACAAGCACCACAAGTACACATTTATCCTGATAATTCCATCCTGTTATTACTGCGCTGTAGTGTACAATCATTTGCACAATTATTCACCTGTGGGACATTAAAAGAATCATACTGTCCATTGGTTTGGATGATTACAGATGCATTACAATAAATGTAATAATTCCCTTTTGACCTTTTTAGTGCAAAGTGTCTGATGGTGGCCCTCTCTGGGGCCCTGGTCGGTGCTGGGACACAGTGCACACAGGTCCTCGTGCACGTCATGTACAGGAGGAGACTAAAGCATGAATCATCTATTTGATCAAGTTTCTCTTCTACCAGCAGGTGGCAGTACAACATAAATCTAAATGTTACTTTGAACTTTGCTCATCTCAAGGCTTTTGTGTTATTTTTTATTGTAGACTATTGCAATTAGACTTTATTTTGTTTATGGATGTATTTACATAATTAAGATTACATACAGACTTATTGTACATTAGACAATTTAGGCTGTTCCCCCTTCATCATAAACAAGGAGATTCTTCACAAAACTGAAGAGCACGGAGGAAACACAGCACCATACGTCATTAAGAGGAGGAGGAGGAGACAGGAGGGGAGACAGGAGGAGGAGAGAGGAGGAGGAGGAGGGGAGAGAGGAGGAAACACAGCACCATACGTCATTAAGAGGAGGAGGAGAGGAGACAGGAGGAGGAGAGAGGAGGAGGAGAAGGGGAGAGAGGAGGAAACACAGCACCATACGTCATTAAGAGGAGGAGGAGAAGAGACAGGAGGAGGAGGGGAGACAGGAGGGGAGACCGGAGGAGGAGAGGAGACAGGAGGAGACAGGAGGGGAGACCAAAGGAGGAGACAGGAGGAGGAGACAGGAGGAGGAGACAGGAGGGGAGAGAGGAGGAGGAGACACAGCACCATACATCATTAAGAAGCCTTTAATACGAGCCATGCACTGTGTGTATGCATCAACGCAGGAGGAGGAGGGGAGACAGGAGGGGAGAGAGGAGGAGGAGCGGAGACAGGAGGGGAGAAAGGAGGGGAGACAGGAGGAGGAGAGGAGACAGGAGGAGGAGACAGGAGGAGGAGACAGGAGGAGGAGATAGGAGGGGGAGACATGAGGGGAGACTGGAGGGGAGACAGGAGGAGAAGACAGGAGGAGGAGACAGGAGGAGGAGGGGAGACCGGAAGAGGAGTGGAGACAGGAGGAGGAGACAGGAGGAGGAGACAGGAGGAGGAGATAGGAGGGGGAGACATGAGGGGAGACTGGAGGGGAGACAGGAGGAGAGAAGACAGGGAGGAGGGAGACAGGAGGAGGAGGGGGAGACAGGAGGAGGAGTGGAGACAGGAGGAGGAGACAGGAGGAGGAGACAGGAGGAGGAGATAGGAGGGGGAGACATGAGGGGAGACTGGAGGGGAGACAGGAGGAGAAGACAGGAGGAGGAGACAGGAGGAGGAGGGGAGACCGGAAGAGGAGTGGAGACAGGAGGAGGAGACAGGAGGAGGAGTAGTGAGGCGGAGTCAGGCCTTACTTGCAGTGCTTGTGTGGGCCGCTCAGAGTCTCGATGACGAAGCACTCCCCTCCGTTCAGGCAGTAGGCCAGGTCCTTCTCGTGGCACGGCTTGAAGTGCTCCGAGTGCAGCGGTGGCACAGTGGGCGAGGCTGGGGACACGACAACACAGCAGCGTCAGAACAGCACAGCAACAAACCCCCCTCAATGTGCCCCTCCATTCGTGCATTAAAAACATCTCAAGTTTCATAAATGATCACTGATGCAGAGAGGGTTTCCCCAGCTCCTTGGCTCCAGAACAAGTGGCATCTGCGTGCGGAGCCAAGAGCCCATTGTTTGTTTGGACCAGGAGGTGTCATGCGCTGAAGATGAATGTTGGACGGGTAATAATCTGTCCCTCTGTGATGAATAGGCTGTGGTCACACTTGTGCAGCCTGAGAGCGCGCCTTGTCCTACCATTCATCACTGCAGAGAAGAAGTGGACCCTGTGCCTGGATGGACTGGAGGGACTCCAGCACTCCAGAGGATAAATACTAATATTATTACTAATAATCATACATAATGAATAGTCCTGGCAGACATCAGACACTCAAAGTGTGATTACAAATGAATGCCCCAGAGTATTACACATGTATTGATAATCAATAGACAAAGCAAATATATTGAAATAACACCAAGACTCTGACTCAAAGCACTGAAATTTTTAATTAAAAAGTTAAAACAGGCTGATTCTTATTCATGATTTTCTTTATTCAGTTTAAATTAGCCCAGATTTAGGTTCTACTTGTGATACGTTTGACTGATCAATAAAGGCATGTGCATATTTGTTTTAATATCACAATAAAATTGATATTGCAGTACTTAATAACCACATTGCATACAAGCTCCAGGTGAATTTATCAATAAAGACACCGAGGTGCAAGAGTCAACCAGGGGAAAAAAAAATATATATTTCTTTTCATATCAAACAGCCCCACACACAGTGTCTTGCTCAGCAGCCTGCAAATGTTTGGAACTAAGGCGCTAACCATGGTTTTGTGGGTAAAGGCTTTAACCACTAAGCCACTTTCACATATTGTGATATATAATGACTACTCAAGCTACTTCCACTGTATTTGGAACAACCATATCTACCATTTCATGTGACAGGATCCTGCTCAGAGCTGGCAGCAGCAGCAGCACACTGACCCAGGCCTTCCTAATCACTGATTACATACACCATCCTCCTGAGAGCCTGTTATTATCTGCACAGCCATAATTACTGTGTTAGGGAGGGCAGCGGATCTTCATCAGGAGCAACATAAAGAATCATTTGTGAGGTGGTCTGCTTCATGCAGGGCGAGGGGTGTCAGCACTCGCCACGTCCCTTAATCAGCACTTTGTGCATGGGTTAGAATACCAGGTGATTAGGCTCTAGGGACCTGAAGCTGGTCCTGCTGAAGGACCGTCAGGAGGACGTGTTCAAGACCGCCGTAAAACATGGAGAGGATTATGGAGGGACTGCAGCAGAGGAAGATCATTCACTGGCAGTTATTACTGAGAGCTATTTTAATAGGACTGTACCAGTTTAGCAAGTAGCAGACCATAGTCCAACACCAACAACACATTAGACTATAATATAATTATGATCAAAAGGAACCACTTTATAATTGCCCTAGACCTGATCATTTGTGGTACAATGTATAAATGTAGATTTACTTCCAATAGATTCTTCTTCTGCAACTTCCAAACTTTTTTCTGCCCTTGACCCCTGTTTTACCTGTGGGTACGATAGCAACCCCAACAAGCTGCTGGTCTTATCAGGAATATATGTAGCTGCTTTATGGTTAACACTGTTGTCAGAATCAGAATCAGAAAGCAGTTTATTGCCATTGTAAGTGAAATTCCCAAACATAGGAATTTGCTTCGGCGTAGGTGCAACATAAAGCGATGAATAAAATAAAATATATATATAAAAAGGCATGCATAAAAATAAAATTAGAATAAAATAGACTAAGATAGACTGACTGAGACTATATACAGAATGTACAGTTGGCAGATAGTGCAATGTGCAAATGTAGCAGTGCAAATAGATTGTTCTTTTTGCACTGCTACATTTGCACATTGCACATTGTGCATATATTCTACACAGTTTGAATTATAATGAAGGGTATGGAGTATTGTAATTATGAATATTCTTTTATATGTTAACGTAACATATAAAAGAACACCAGCATGCACACAAGCATGAACACCAGAGCTGTTCATTGGATGTTGCCTGTATGTGGCTCTTTGGTCACACTCCATGATCTGACCACTGTCTCACATATCATCACTGAGTATGCTACCTTTACCTCAGAAATACAGACAGTACACCCAGATTTACAAACCGTATGGGTTGTGTTCGCTGCAGAAAGTGGGTGCAGTTAAAATTCGCGTCTCTTTCAGGGCGCAGCTCAATTGTAGCACATGGGCCCTAATGCGGAAAATTTGTGGCAGAGAAAATGCAAATGCTAACATTTTGCGGGCACTGTTTCATTTATCAAGACTGGTGTGAAAATCTAGCATGTCCAAAAAGCAGGTACAAAGAACAGACCATTTAACAGACAGTTTAAATCTAAATGTCATGTTAAAATGAGTTCAGATGATTGTGCATGACTCATTTACAAATCCAAAATAACAGTGTTGTTTTGACAGAGGGGAGCGGTTATAAACTAAATTCCATTACCGTTACAACTAACTTAGCTCGTTATTAATATTAATTCTAACTCTACGCTTCCTAAAATGACAAATTTACTTCATACACATTTTAAAAATGTGCTCATTTTTACAGTGACAATTACAAACACGGTTTAGCTTGACTGATGTTGACACCGCTGAATTTCTGAGACGCTTTGTGTAAAAATATGAACGTCTACAAACAATTTCAAAGTCTGGAAGTTCTGCTTCAGATGGTTCAAAATGAAAGGCCAATTGTGCAAAGGCAGAGAATCTTTTAGGGACTGTGCTGTTTCTGTGAGCAGTGGACCAGGTGGATGGCATGGTTTGCTCAGAGCAAAGTTCAACCATCTTTAATGGAGGTTGAGCAGCAGCATTATGAATAATTACCTTTACAAATGAATGTTTGTCTCCATTCTGCTAAAGCCATGACAGCTTTAGGAGTCAAACATACGGCATAGCACATCCAGAGCTGAATGCAGGAAATAATAAACAAAGTCGACATTCAGTGAAACTCCGTCCTGCAGAATGGATGTATGTGCGCCGCTAAGTGGTCTGTGAAATGGGCTATTGATTGAATTACAGCACTGTAGCCGTTCTTGCTGATAAATGTGCCCAGAGTTTTCCAGACTGTTTTCCTCTGACAAAATCAGCCCTATTCACAATGGCACACATGCACAATCAACACGGATCAGTGCATCTTAAATGAGCTACTCACAGGAAGTATTGCAGTTTTGGGCGTAGTATATAGTGAGACATAGTGAGACATTGGTCTCCACTAAAGAAAAGATTTGGCTTTCTGAGTGCCACCAAATCTAAATTGGGTCTATACCAGGACTATTTCAGGGCTAAATTAGGGATGAACCAGGTCTTAAACAGGAACACACCACTGCCACCTGTAGTTTCAACTAGAAATGTACAAAAGGAAGAGCAAAAAATGTTAATAAAATGTACTCTAAATGAAGTAAACATTACAACTGAAGAGGTGTCCACGTACCGCCAGAAGAAGTTTATTGGTACATGTACCACAGTTTGACAAACACTGGTCTAGACACAGACAAGATCTCATGGTTAGATTGGTGAAAGGGACTATTTTGTATGTGATCAGATGAGCTCGGGCATTGAAAAGGCAATAAGTATCTTCAAGAATCTCAAAATGAAGTCTAAATGTCTCTGCACCCTGCCACCTGACATCGTGCTCCAGACACTCCACACATCTAAGGCTTCATGACGTCGATGTAATTGTCACAGTAAAATAATAAACAACATAATAAAATCATGGCCAAAAGGTGCAAGTTACATTCACAGTTTTTTGTTTCTTTTTTAATCAAAATGATTTAATACTGTGCTTTAGGTTTGTGTGGCACTCTTTCAGATAGAAAGACAGATAGAACTTCACCTCCCAGCAGGTGACAGAAACTTTCTTTAATAAGGTTCAGCACATTCATCGTAAGGTCACACATAAGAAGCACAAAAAAATAATCAATAAGATAAAATAAACAACAGTTATGTAGCCTGAGCTCATTGGTTACTGTTAAAGGAGGTGATGGCATTAGGAACGAAGTATTTCTTGTTTAAGTTTGTATGAGCCTGTGGGACTTTAGCACCTGGCAGACGGTAACTACGTGAAGGAGTCCTGTGGGGTGAGGAGTCCTCAGTGAGAGGAGTTTCCTCAGCACTGAGCGACTGTAAAGTTCAGACTGCAGGGTTTGGACTTTGGATCACCTGGTTTATAATGCAAGGAGACTTTGGATTTGGATTTCACTGTCAAAAACTGGAACCATGAAGTCAGATGAAAATTGATTATGATCAATAAGTGATTTGTTAACCATTGTTAAGATGTTGTTATTTATGTGAAATGACCTTGGTTTCCTCAGTCGGTGGAGGCACTGTTGTCTGTGTGATTCTGTGTGATTCTTAAAGGACAGATCAACATCAGTTTCAGTGTGAAGGTACTTTAAAGACCCCATCTGCTCGAGCAGCTGACCTTGTATACTTAGGGTCTGGCTTAAAGCAGGTGGAGACTGCCTTTTGGGTTCACAACACAGCTCTTTTGTCTTTGCAGTGCTGCAGCTCCAGTGAGCCCTCCACCAACACCTGGAGCAGAGTGCTCAGCTCCTGCTGGGACTGGGATAGAGCCTCAGCATCCACCAGGACCAACTCGTCGGCATATTTCAACAGCGCCAGGCCTTGGCTGCTTCAGCAGATCCTATTGGTGTAAATGGAAAAAAGGATGGGAGTCCTGCTTTTAAAACCAGAATCAGCAGTGTGTTTTAAGTGCCACCACACCTAAATGCACCAAAATGTTACTTATTTAAGTTATAATTGCTGTAAATTTGAAATTTCTCTGGATAATGTGGGCCAATTCACCAGGTAGCCCGAGGGCCCCCGGGCCATTGTTTTGGACATGCCTGAGAAACAGTATGTGTTTGAGTGTTTGAAGTTCATACGACGAGATAAAAAATACCAGAATCAGAATTACTTTCATTCACCCCGAGAGAAAATATTGTTATTATTTTATAGTGATCCAACATCTACACAAACATTTATGAAACTAAAGTGATCAAAGCAAATAAACGAAGGCTACAGGCTATGCACACACGACAGGGGCCGATCACACAGTGAACAAAGGAAACTGAAAATCCATGGACAAAAATGAAGCAAAAAAAAAAATGCTTTTTATCATTTGTACAGCCATCAATTCTGCCACTAGGAATGTAGTCTGCTGAAACGAAATTGTATTTAAGTACAACAAATGAAATACTAAGCACTAAAATGTCAACAATCTTTTATAGAGTGTATTATTATCAGTGTTTATGGACTAATATTAATCATATAATCACCCATGGTTTATTTAACTTGGATTTTACATCAAAAAAGAAAATAGACTGGAATGATCAGCCTCAGATGGAAAACTGTCAATCTATAGCAGACATAATATTAGCAACTTTGAACAGTGACTGTGTAAGAGTGTCTTCCTCTAAACAGGTCTAAACAGAGTAAAGCAGCGTTTAAAGAGGCTTTGATTGCGCCGTGCTGTGCTCAGGCCTGTCGCTGTCCTGCTGCTCTGTGTTCTCTCTCTTAATGCACTGTGGGCTATAATGACCCATCCAGTGAAAACAACAACACAAGCTCTGTGCAATTGTAGTCGGTTAACCAACTATTGACCGCTGGGAGTTCCAACTGTAAAAGAAACATTTGAAAATGTGTGTCCCAAAGTGCAGCTTTATGAAATAATCATCATAAATCTTCAGGTGACCAGTGGAAAACCCTAACAGTCCAACCACATTTCCAACAGGAAATCGTACCAAGTGTACACTGCAGCATTAAAACATTTAGAGTCCAGCAGATCTTGAACTTTTCCATAATTAATCAGCTCAGGCCCTGGAGTCGCCCAAAGTCACGTCTGGCTGTGTTTAACTTAACTTGCTGGCAATGCAATCCACTCGAGATGAATTAGCTGTAAACGGCTGCCGCTGCAAAACCGCCTTATTCTTGTCTTATTTTATTAAGAGCAAGTCACTTCCCAACAAAACACTGATTAGGCACTAACTGGGCTTTAATGCAGTGGCTGTGCTGCACGCTGAGGCCACGCAGAGCGCAGCACGCCAAACACCTCATCAAAACACTGTCCTGGTCCAGGGCGATAGAGATGTTTTATAGATTTGAGTTTGACAATGACAGACATGTTTTATAGATTTTGGAGTGTCAGGCGGTAATAGTGTCCTTCATGGCTGACTTTCCCTGGAGATGTGTGGGTCTGATGGCAGGTCCAGACTGGTCCTGACCTACCCGGTACAGATTGGTTGGGAGAAGCCAATCAGAGCTTGGTCTCAGAAACAGCAGTGGAGGTGATAATGTGAGCACAGAGTGGAGAACAGCAGAGTACTGTTGTGTAACTTTTCTAAGGCTAAGGTTAAGTTACACTTTATTAATCCCTCATGAGGGAAATTCATTCTCTGCATTTGACACATCCTTCAGGGGTTAAACCTGGCAGGAGCAGAGAGCTGCAGTAGAGAAGCAGAGTGCCAAACTCTGAGTTTGATCTGAAAGGCAATAAATACTCAAAGAAACTTTAGTGAGGACTGGGATGTACTATATGTATGAATGTGTGAGTGGATGGGTGACTGGTTCCTTGATGTAAAGCGCTTTGAGTGCCTTAAAAAAGGTAGAAAAGCGCTATATAAATGTGACCATTTACCATTTATATACAATTATTGTCATTATTAATAGCAGTAGACCAATTCTTAATAGTGTTGTTATTATTAATATAAACACAATTATCCTAAGTATTTACATGTTTTATATACAGTCCAGACCAAAAATTAAAGACCAGTTGAATAAATGGCAAAAGTCACATTTTCATAGTTGGCTCTTAACAAGGTTCAATAAGCAACAAGAAATGAAAGTGAGACAAAAAAACGTTTGAGTAAACATTTTATTGAAACAATAATTAAACTGAAATAGTCTGTTCTGCAGCTGATCAAAATCTTAGGACCACACCTCAAAAAAACAACCCCGAACCCCCTCAAAACAGAAATCAAAGTCCCAAACATGGACTCAGTAATGAGTGGCTCCACTGTTATTGATCACTTCATAAATTGGTTGCGGTGCTTGATGCAAGTGTCTCCAGGAGGCGAGAGCATTGGAACATTAAGTGGTGCAGACGTCCTCATGAGGGACATCTTCTGTCTGAACTGTGCTCCATTTGTGTAAACGTCCCTTGCCGTCCGTCCCCAAAGGACTTAGGACTTGGATTTAGATCAGGGGAACACACAGAAGTGCTTTGTCCTGGGGCTTTGTGAAGTGTAGCGTGTCCTGTTAAAAACCCAGTGGTTCCACAGACGAGGCCCTCAGTCATGAGGGATGCTCTCTGCAACATCTGCACAGCCAGGGGCCCCTGTACCACCTGGAGCTCCATCGTTCCACTGAAGGAAAAATGGAGCTCCTCCTGTGGAGCATAGAAAACATCTCCGGTGGATCTGCTTGTCGTGTCAGTAACGTTTAAACCATCAGGACCATCAGGGTAACATTTTTTCTCATCAGAATCAAACTTTCTTCCACCTTTCAGTGTCCCATGTTTGTCTCTTGTAAAGTCCAAGCTGCAGTTCTGTGGCGTTCAAGGAGACCAGGCCTTTGAAAAAGAGAACTTTTTTTTTGTCTTTGCCATCAGAATGTCGTGACAGGTGAATACACATTTTTGCTTTTAAAGACATGTAGTTCTAAACTTTTGATCAGCGGCAGAACAGACTATTTCATTCAGTTTAATTGTTGTTTTCAGTAATACAGGCCCTCAACCCATCTTCCAAAAATATTGAAAAAATACTTTTTTTTTATCTCTTGTTATTGGTTTAGAGCTGGTTTAGACCTGGTTTAGTCCTGGTTTAGACCTGATTTAGACCTGGTTTAGACCTGGTTTAGACCTGGTTTAGTTCTGGTTTAGACATGGATTTGGCCTGGTTTAGTCCCAGTTTAGACCTGGTTCAGACCTGGTTTAGTCCTGGTTTAGCCCTTGGTAAAATAAAGTTGGAAAGCCCTGGTCTATTTGATCATCTGACCCTGCCACATTAGGATTGAAGTTAGTCACTTGAGTGAAGAGTTATGAATCCGAGTTCCCTGTTCACCATAACCTCCTCCACTCACAGCTCTTTGGGAGTTTTGAGACGGCCCAGGACTAGAGCTCCTGGAGCGCACTGACACGGCAGAAATTCACCAACTGTTATTGGTTATCTGAGCGCACTCAAACTGGACCATTATTCGGACATTTTGCTGCGCTGCGTCTGTAAAACAATGCTCCTCGCTTGTGCAGGGAATAGTCGACACATAATCAGGTTCGGGCGGGTCGGATAGCTCAATGAGATGAAGTACAGCGGGTGGATCGGATCAAAATGCGCCTTCGATTCCAGAATCATGCTGACCCCACTGACATGACAAGTGCCACAAGAAAATATCACTCACGAGAGCCGGTCTTAGCTTTAGTCTTTGTATTGTATTGTTTTCTTTAATTCCATGAAGGGCTTTGGAAAACACATTTTTTGTTTAAAAGTGGTACTTGGTTTAAGGTCTTGGTTTTACATCAGTGATGCAAATATAGAAGACCAGACGAATCCATTAGCATTTGTGCTCTATAGAACAGCGCTTAAGTTTGACCTACATAACTGCTGCATAAATGTGCTGCCGGGTACAGAGTGTGCAGGTCCTGCTTTCACATCAGCCTCATGGACTGTGTGGGCGAATGTGCCTTCAGACGTCTGCAGACTGAACCCGATCAGGAGGTGTGGCAGAAGGAGGGGGTGTGGCACAGAAGCAGGGGGTGTGGCAGAAGCAGGAGGTGTGGCACAGAAGCAGGAGGTGTGTCACAGAAGCAGGAGGTGTGGCAGAAGCAGGAGGTGTGGCACAGAAGCAGGAGGTGTGTCACAGAAGCAGGAGGTGTGTCACAGAAGCAGGAGGTGTGGCAGAAGCAGGAGGTGTGACAGAAGCAGGAGGTGTGACACAGAAGCAGGAGGTGTGGCAGAAGCAGGAGGTGTGGCAGAAGCAGGAGGTGTGACAGAAGCAGGAGGTGTGTCACAGAAGCAGGAGGTGTGGCAGAAGCAGGAGGTGTGGCACAGAATCAGGAGGTGTGGCACAGAAGCAGGAGGTGTGGCACAGAAGAAGGAGGTGTGGCAGAAGCAGGAGGTGTGGCACAGAAGCAGGAGGTGTGGCACAGAAGCAGGAGGTGTGGCACAGAAGCAGGAGGTGTGGCAGAAGCAGGAGGTGTGGCAGAAGCAGGAGATGTGGCACAGAAGCAGAAGGTGTGGCAGAAATAGGAGGTGTGGCACAGAAGCAGGAGGTGTGGCACTGAAGCAGGAGGTGTGGCACAGAAGCAGGAGGTGTGACACAGAAGCAGGAGGTGTGGCACAGAAGCAGGAGGTGTGACAGAAGCAGGAGGTGTGGCACAGAAGCAGGAGGTGTGGCACAGAAGCAGGAGGTGTGGCACAGAAGCAGGAGGTGTGGCACTGAAGCAGGAGGTGTGGCACAGAAGCAGGAGGTGTGGCAGAGAAGCAGGAGGTGTGGCAGAAGCAGGAGGTGTGGCAGAAGCAGGAGGTGTGGCAGAAGCAGGAGGTGTGGCAGAAGCAGGAGGTGTGGCACAAGCAGGAGGTGTGGCAGAAGCAGGAGGTGTGGCACAAGCAGGAGGTGTGGCAGAAGCAGGAGGTGTGGCAGAAGCAGGAGGTTTGACACAGAAGCAGGAGGTGTGGCAGAAGCAGGAGGTGTGGCACAGAAGCAGGAGGCGTGGCACAGAAGCAGGAGGTGTGACACAGAAGCAGGAGGTGTGGCAGAAGCAGGAGGTGTGACACAGAAGCAGGAGGTGTGGCAGAGAAGCAGGAGGTGTGGCAGAAGCAGGAGGTGTGGCAGAAGCAGGAGGTGTGGCAGAAGCAGGAGGTGTGGCAGAAGCAGGAGGTGTGGCACAAGCAGGAGGTGTGGCAGAAGCAGGAGGTGTGGCACAAGCAGGAGGTGTGACACAGAAGCAGGAGGTGTGGCAGAAGCAGGAGGTGTGACACAGAAGCAGGAGGTGTGGCAGAGAAGCAGGAGGTGTGGCAGAAGCAGGAGGTGTGGCAGAAGCAGGAGGTGTGGCAGAAGCAGGAGGTGTGGCAGAAGCAGGAGGTGTGGCACAAGCAGGAGGTGTGGCAGAAGCAGGAGGTGTGGCACAAGCAGGAGGTGTGGCAGAAGCAGGAGGTGTGGCAGAAGCAGGAGGTGTAACACAGAAGCAGGAGGTGTGGCAGAAGCAGGAGGTGTGGCACAGAAGCAGGAGGTGTGGCAGAAGCAGGAGGTGTGACAAAGAAGCAGGGGGTGTGGCAGAAGCAGGAGGTGTGGCACACAGAAGCAGGAGGTGTGGCAGAAATAGGAGGTGTGACAGAAGCAGGAGGTGTGACATAGAAGCAGGAGGTGTGGCAGAAATAGGAGGTGTGACAGAAGCAGGAGGTGTGACACAGAAACAGGAGGTGTGGCAGAAGCAGGAGATGTGGCACAGGAGGTGTAACACAGAAGCAGGAGGTGTGGCAGAAGCAGGAGGTGTGGCACAGAAGCAGGAGGTGTGGCAGAAGCAGGAGGTGTGACAAAGAAGCAGGGGGTGTGGCAGAAGCAGGAGGTGTGGCACACAGAAGCAGGAGGTGTGGCAGAAATAGGAGGTGTGACAGAAGCAGGAGGTGTGACATAGAAGCAGGAGGTGTGGCAGAAATAGGAGGTGTGACAGAAGCAGGAGGTGTGACACAGAAGCAGGAGGTGTGGCAGAAGCAGGAGATGTGGCACAAAAGCAGAATGTGTGGCAGAAATAGGAGGTGTGGCACAGAAGCAGGAGGTGTGGCACTGAAGCAGGAGGTGTGGCACAGAAGCAGGAGGTGTGACACAGAAGCAGGAGGTGTGGCACAGAAGCAGGAGGTGTGACAGAAGCAGGAGGTGTGACAGAAGCAGGAGGTGTGACATAGAAGCAGGAGGTGTGGCAGAAATAGGAGGCGTGGCACAGAAGCAGGAGGTGTGGCAGAGAAGCAGGAGGTGTGGCAGAAGCAGGAGGTGTGGCAGAAGCAGGAGGTGTGGCACAGAAGCAGGAGGTGTGACAGAAGCAGGAGGTGTGGCAGAAGCAGGAGGTGTGGCAGAAGCAGGAGGTGTGGCAGAAGCAGGAGGTGTGACACAGAGAAGCAGGAGGTGTGACAGAAGCAGGAGGTGTGGCAGAAATAGGAGGCGTGGCACAGAAGCAGGAGGTGTGGCAGAAGCAGGAGGTGTGGCAGAAGCAGGAGGTGTGACACAGAGAAGCAGGAGGTGTGACAGAAGCAGGAGGTGTGGCAGAAATAGGAGGCGTGGCACAGAAGCAGGAGGTGTGGCAGAAGCAGGAGGTGTGGCAGAAGCAGGAGGTGTGACACAGAGAAGCAGGAGGTGTGACAGAAGCAGGAGGTGTGACAGAAGCAGGAGGTGTGGCAGAAGCAGGAGGTGTGACACAGAAGCAGGAGGTGTGGCAGAAGCAGGAGGCGTGGCAGAAGCAGGAGGTGTGGCAGAAGCAGGAGGTGTGGCACAGAAGTAGGAGGTGTGGCAGAAGCAGGAGGTGTGGCAGAAGCAGGAGGTGTGACAGAAGCAGGAGGTGTGACAGAAGCAGGAGGTGTGGCACAGAAGAAGGAGGTGTGGCAGAAGCAGGAGGTGTGGCAGAAGCAGGAGGTGTGACACAGAAGCAGGAGGCGTGGCACAGAAGCAGGAGGTGTGGCACAGAAGCAGGAGGTGTGGCAGAAGCAGGAGGTGTGACACAGAAGCAGGAGGTGTGGCAGAAGCAGGAGGTGTGACACAGAAGCAGGAGGTGTGGCAGAAGCAGGAGGTGTGGCACAGAAGCAGGTTGTGTGACACAGAAGCAGGAGGTGTGGCACAGAAGCAGGAGGTGTGACAGATGCAGGAGGTGTGACAGAAGCAGGAGGTGTGACATAGAAGCAGGAGGTGTGGCAGAAATAGGAGGCGTGGCACAGAAGCAGGAGGCGTGGCAGAAGCAGGAGGTGTGGCAGAAGCAGGAGGCGTGGCAGAAGCAGGAGGTGTGGCAGAAGCAGGAGGCGTGGCAGAAGCAGGAGGTGTGGCAGAAGCAGGAGGTGTGGCAGAAGCAGGAGGCGTGGCAGAAGCAGGAGGTGTGGCAGAAGCAGGAGGTGTGACATAGAAGCAGGAGGTGTGGCACAGAAGCAGGAGGTGTGGCAGAAGCAGGAGGTGTGGCAGAAGCAGGAGGTGTGACATAGAAGCAGGAGGTGTGGCACAGAAGCAGGAGGTGTGGCAGAAGCAGGAGGTGTGGCAGAAGCAGGAGGTGTGGCAGAAGCAGGAGGCGTGGCAGAAGCAGGAGGTGTGGCAGAAGCAGGAGGTGTGGCAGAAGCAGGAGGCGTGGCAGAAGCAGGAGGTGTGGCAGAAGCAGGAGGTGTGACATAGAAGCAGGAGGTGTGGCACAGAAGCAGGAGGTGTGGCAGAAGCAGGAGGTGTGGCAGAAGCAGGAGGTGTGACATAGAAGCAGGAGGTGTGGCACAGAAGCAGGAGGCGTGGCAGAAGCAGGAGGTGTGGCAGAAGCAGGAGGTGTGGCCCAGAGGAGGTGCCTCGTGCTCTGGACAGATGGGCCTGAGCTGTTGCTAATCTGGGCCTGTGTCCGTCACATGGAGCACAAACACTTCTTCACGGGGAACGTGCCCCGCCCCTCGGCCCGGGCTCACATCCTGCCACAGAAATTCATTACTGAGCGATGGAAGCGGATTGGCTTTGTGTCCCTGGGCGCCGTTCTGTGAGTGAGATTCTGATCACAAACTGCTGTGGCTGATGTGGAGGCTGCGTCTCATGCTAATATCACAGCAGCTACACCTCATCTGACCACTGAACACGCAGCATTAAGCCTGGAACACACCCGGCACAGTTTTACATATCTTGTTCATCTTTTGATACATATGGGAAGATTTTCTGATTTTTTAAACAATTCTAACAAATGTATTCTCTTTGTGGGAGCTTGGGCACTAAAAAAATCCATCGGCATGCACTCTAATCAAACGAGATCTAAATAGTTACATTTCTAGTTTCTACAAATGTTCTGACCCAGGAGTGTAGGGAAAGGTGAAACTGACTGTAACATCGTGGATTTAGAAGAACTTCAACTAAAATGCCTGACTAAAATGAGCTCAGTTCAAACTGAAGCTGTTTCTGAACCGCTGGAGCACAAACGGTCTGGACTCGGTGAAGCTGATTTACTCTAATTGTGTCACAAGCTCTGCTTAGAGGAATATCTATATAAAGACTATTAAATTTTTGTGAATTTTAGGGGTATTTATTCAGATGGTGGATGTAAATGAATACACTAAGGTCAAACACTACAGGTGAATAGTAAAAAATCTTAAATTTAAAGATATCAATTTGAGTAGTAGTTTACTCTCATAGAGGTAAGAAGTTTTTTTTTATCATCTAATGTTCTTATGTAGAAATAAGGCATTTTATGTGTAAAAACGGTCAAAAATGCACATATTTGGGACATTTAAACCTGAAAAATTGACAGAACCAGGTTTAAACTTGGTTCATTTTATACAAATATTAGTTACAAAAAATGTACAGAGGGGATTTTGGATTTCTTATTTCTTTTTTAAGTAAACTAGATTTGACTGAAAATTGTCCTAAAAATTCAAATTTTGCCTCATTTTATTTGACTTAAAACTTCAATAAATCAGTTTTAGAATTGACTCTGTGCACAGAGCATCAGTTGGGTTGTTTACTTGAAATGGTTCTGCATTAGCATTAGCATTGAGACACATCCCTTTATAAACACAGTGTCCTCTGGTGAAGGAATGGCTTGTTTTGTAAAGTCTTTAACGTGTTTCAGACACGTCCAGCTCACTGTTCACTGCACCATCAGGATTTATTCATTTTAGTCTGACTGGACCAAAACCCCATACAAAGGTACTGTGCTAGCCATTCTAAAAATAAACAGACCAATTGCCACCTTGTGCACAGAATCAATTAAATATCAAAAAATCCTTCAGTAAATTTCGTCAAAATCTTGTTGTGTCCAAGAGTAAAGTTTGGTGTGGGATCTACTTGTGTAAGTGGTAATCTGTGTGTCCTGAGAGAGAAAAGGGCAACGGCCTTTGAAGGCACAATGTCCCATTGAACTCTATGGAAGAAGTGGATTAAATAAAAAAAATAAAACATCTTTAGGAGCAGATTGGACGAGTTTGTTGTTTCCACATGAAAGCTGATATGCTGAGAGTGCAAACTAATCAAAAAAACTAAAAACTGAAAGAAAAAGAAAAAAAGAGTATTGCCTGCATTGTCTCACCTTAAGAAAAAGTCTAAGGGCTTGCTGACATTATTTTATGTCAAGTATTTACTGGATGTTTTGAATCAAATGTTTTCAATCTGATGGAGCTGGCTGGAGAAGCCTTCAGACTGCTCTGAACCTGAGGTAAGATGGCCCCGCCCTGACGCCTGGCTCAGACTGCTCCTGGAGCTGTGAGGGAGCGGCGTTCACATGAAGCTCACATCAACAGCAATTCTAGGATCTGATTTTTAATCTAGTTTCGATACTAGTTTTAATATTGGTCAGTATCTAGGTATTGATTATTTTTGACAACCCTAGTGCCAAAGGGCTCCTCCCCTCTGGGGTCAGGACTTTCCCGAAAAAGAGACTGTTAATCTCAGTGGGACTGTCCTGGTTAAATAAAGGTCAATAAAATAAAATGAAGATGTATGTTAAAATGAGCCATGTTTGTTTAGAATACCATCAGACTTCTAATAATATGACGAGCTAAAAGACCATATTCTCTGACATAACGTTTCATACATATTGCTCTAATATCGTGTAGCAAGACGCCAGAACTTATTTGAAAACTTTCCTATCCACAGACTTGTGTATTTCAGATATGGAAATGAAGATCATTAGGTTTTTTGATTCCGAGAGGCAGAAGCACATCACAGCTGATTGGATGACTGAGCACATTCAGGTCAAGAAGCTCTCTGTTGCTCAGACAAGCTCGTTTAATCATCCAGCTCCATGTTTGTGGTTTCACGGGGCGTCCTCTCCCTCATTATGGAATACTGTGTCAAAGAGGGCTGCTCTATCGATTATTTTAGTAATCGAGTACTCTATCGATTATTTACTTTGATTGATCGAGTAATCAGATATTTTTTTGTACATTCTGTAAAACATTTTTTAATCATATCAAATCATTTTTATATAAGTTATAGGTCTTTGTAATAAACAAATGATAAACAAGGAGCTTCTGTCTGAAAAAAACACATTTTATTCTTACTTTTACATCAGCGTCTCATAAACTGCTCTATTTCACGTCAAACTCCAGTCCAGTGTCCAGTGCATCTGATCTGAAGCGTTTCAGTCTCTTTGATCAAATTTTCTAAATTATTTGTTCATTATATCACAAGACGGTTCTAAAGGGAAAGGTGAAGCTGCGGAAAGGAGTCCGCAGACCTCTATAGAAACTGTAGAAACATCACTACAGCGCTAGCATTAGCTCGTAGCTCCGTGTGCCGTTGACTTTAACCTCTCTGTCTTTATCTCAGACTTTCTGTTTGTGGTTTGGTGCTCCGCTCCATAGACACACACTTAAGTTTAAAACAGTTTAAAACTTTCTCCTCGTTGTGGCTGAGCTGCTGCGTGCGCTCCGTGTGAAACATGCGCCACACGTTTGTTCCACGCTCCAGATTCACGCAGTTTTTATTAAATATGTTAATTCAACAAATCACCGAGGCAGTAAAATAATAATCAAAGCTTTTTTTGTGATCAAATGACTCGATTAATCATTTCAGCCCTAGTGTCAAACGACTGGGATCAGCAGCTGTAGGACCTGCCTCTCCATGTGGGCCTCACATGCTCTTTAACACTGAAGGTAAGGCAGCCTCAGAAATAAAAATGATGCTCTGATCTGAATATTCACCACCAAAACCTTGATAGCCAATCATTAAGTGCCAGGGCTGGAGCTCAGGTGTGTTTTGGAGGTTCTGAGCAGCACATTAGGCATGGCATGGTACTGAAAGTGAGACCAACTTGTATTTCTTCATGTCCTCAGACTTTTTTGAGCTGTGGCACACGTTTTGGGTTTAAAAGTTGCCACGGTGGCATGGTAGGTGGTAAATCATACCAAATCATACCATTTAGTTAAAAATATTTACCTGTATAATGAGGTAAATCATGTCTGTGGCAATGTCTAGTTCTTTAAATTTGGTAATAGTGATGGTTTTGCATTCTTTCTTTGGTGCAAATGTTGCTCTGGACACTCCAAAAAGGTAAATTAGTTCACTTAATCCACATTTATGAATCTGTTAACTCAAACTGGACATTTTCTCAAGGCACACCTGGCAA
Organism: Rhinogobius similis; assembly: GCA_019453435.1. Taxonomy (NCBI): domain Eukaryota; kingdom Metazoa; phylum Chordata; class Actinopteri; order Gobiiformes; family Gobiidae; genus Rhinogobius; species Rhinogobius similis. Next base: position 35,136,590 of record CM033634.1, on the reverse strand, counting down.
AACCTCAAGGCACACTAGTGTTCCCCGGCACACTGGTTGAAAATCAAGGAGTTAGGCCACTGGCAACACAGGTATCACCTGAAAATATGGTATGTTAGCTTTTTAACAGACAGCTTTCTTATTCTGTCCATCATCTTCAGTAAGCCATCTAAATGTATGAGATTAGCCTGGATTTCCACAGAAACTCAAAGAGAGAGAGAGAGGGTATTATTACTCATTAAAATGAGTAATAATACAATATTAAAAATATATATATTAAACTAAATAAATTAGACGTGCAGGTAAAATTGACTCTGCCACCTGTCTCCATGGAGATATGATATCTTTTACTGGAATGTCCCAGCGTATGACATGACAACGGCCCTCATTCATCAAAATGTAGCTATGTGTGGTGATTATGATCATTTTAGCCGGATATGTTGGTCTAGTACAGCGGATCCCGTCCAGAAAAAGAGGAGAGGAGTGAGACCCGTGTTCAGTGGACCGGTAAGGGCGGGTTTGCTACATTGGCCCCCTGTCCTCTGTGCTTGCGGGGACCTTTGTGATCTTGGACCGCGACTGGTTCCGTGGTAAAGCAAACACTTGTGTGGATCCTCTGCCTGGTTCATCAGATCTTGTTTGCACTTGGTTCTTCCTGGAGAGGAGCACTGCACAGGCTGAACCACCTCAGGCCACACCTCGCTCCTGAGCCTGAACCAGAGCTGCTCCGCTGGCTCATGCCTCTGGGTTTAGATCTAGTCCCATTGCATACCATCACACTATCTGACAACTTTTTGAAGATGATTGTTTATAATATAATATCATTTTTGGTAAATTATATTTTTTTTAGATTTTTATTAGATTTTATTAGAGTAAAGATTCATTTTCTGTGTTTTCCAATGAGCCACAACAACATAATTCTTCACTTCATGCAGCTCTATGTGATGAGATAAAGGCTGCTTTTTACCGTATTCCGTGCACTTATGGCGTAAGTCCTGTGGGTGAGCCCAACATAAATATTTGCTCTGCTCTGCATATGGAAGTTTCGGAGCTTTGCACCCTCCTGCATATTTCCAATACACACCCAAAACGCACAGCCTTTTCTGCGCAGTGTTGATGAGTGAGGGCCAGTGTATCTATAGCATTTACTTCATTACAGATATTTTTATTGCTCAAATGCCTTAGCCTGCTGCTGTGCTACCTGCTTGTCTCCATGGAGACATGTTTCGTCATAGCATGAAACAACAAAGCAATAACATCTCATTGAGGAGAAACAGCTGACATACTTTCTCTCTCTGAAAGGTTAGGCAGTGTAGCTTCATAAAAAAGGTTCAACTTAAATGATTGTTTCCTTGTGCGGTGGTGGTGTTCGCACGATGGTTTGTGACATGTTCCATTTCACTTATGCTGGAGGTCTGGAGCAAGACACACGTTTAGTCCCAGTTGTGACAACAGGATGGTTTGTCCTGGACTGTCTGTGAGCTAGAGACTTCTAGAGTGAGCAGTGACGAGTGCAGTCAGGCTCTACAGGTGACAAGTGACTGAATGGGGTTCATTTCACTTTTACCTGCTTCAAACTTTAATACGTGATGGACAAAGGAAGAGACTGACTTATCTGGCTGCCCAACTCGTTTTTCTCACTGCTCTCTTATAAAAACGATACACTTCTGGCTTTAAAGGTGCAGTTTATAACTTTTCTGGTGAAGGGTCCACCAGTTGACCCTGTTCGACAGCTGGTTGCTTAAAATTGTTGCATGTTACTGCGTCAGCAACGCTACCACTGCTCTTTAGCATAGCCTACTTACCCTGGTAGTTGTGGATGTAGATGGAAATGTGCAATTTAAATCCCTTTTCTCGCTTACACAAGGCAGCAGGAGAGAGGGAATCCACAAGTCTATGGACATCATTTATTGTGATTTTTGGCAGGTCCCGGGGCGTCTTGAAAACCATGACATAGTTGAATTTTTTAAACCAAACGCAGCGCATCAGCTTGACTAGAAACTGGACCAGAAACGACTTTGCCAGCAGGAGGAGCAGCAGTTACGTTATGCAGAGTCAACTGCTTGTCTCCATGGATAAGTCACTGCTTTCCCTGGAATGTTCCACTGTGTACTCAAGCATATCTGTCTCCATGGAAACATGCATGTGGTGCCAAGTCAGTTACACATTACAAGTTAGATCTGTGACAGCTAAATATGATTCTGAACAGGGATTATATCAGAATAATATATATATATATATATATATATATATATTAATCGATATGATAAAGGTACAGGGTTTATAAGATGTATCTTCTTCCTGTTTCTTTAGTTCATGCCAATAATGCATGTAATCATTTTGCTGTTATCGTTTTTTGTTTTTGTATTACTTGGCTTGATTTCTGAATTTGTGCTAATGAAAGTAAATGGCATGATCAATAAAAAATAAAAAAAATAATAATTCTATTTTAGGGAGACAATGAAAAGTGGCTATTTGGCCTCAATGTTGTATATTAGCCATATTTGGCAATTATTAGAATGGCCCTGAATTGTAGCAAAAAAGAATGAAAGAAATGAGAGCAAACAATACGTGTGTACATTTGTATAATCATGTATCTAACCTAAGCATGATCTCTCTCTCTCACCCTTTATAAGTAGCACTTGGCTTCGGCTGTTGTGATCTGCTGCTGTCACATACACACAGTTATTATTTGATGCGTGTAATCTACATGTGGAGCTGCCTTTAAATCACTAATTAAACTGATTTTAATGTGATCAAATAAATGCAAATTATAATTAACAGAATCCTCAGGTAGAGTAAAAAAAAAAACCATACATATAATATATATATATTCATGATTTTTGATATTTACTATTATAAAGGTTTCAAATGAACAGCAAAAATATCAACATGAAGTTTAAATAATGCAAAAAAGCATGTTCGGTTGGAGTGTAATCAGTGAATGCCAAATGTAGGCAGACAGGCTCAGATCAGGTCCACTGGTCCTTGCACAGAACTGCCGTCATCAGAGCGGCTTCACTGTGGGGGTTTTACTGTTGCTTAGGAACACACACGTATTCAACGCACTGGACTGAAGGATATGCATTTACAATTCAGTACTTTATATTCCTGAATAAAAGTAACAGACGTAGTAAATCTTAATTTTGAATAACCAGCCAGCAGGAATAATGCATTCAAGGAAATAAAACATTAATGAATCTAATGTTTCCTTGTAGAATGACCAGACTAGTCGAAGCCATGTTTTGATCCGGTGAATAAAAGCCATCTAGACCCAAGAAAACACGAAACAAATGAAATCCAAGCCCTGTGTGTGCAAAATGAAGAAATGCATGTTCAGAAATGATAAACTTAGAATGATGTTTCGACTGGCCCTTGTACACCAGGCCCGTTCACAGAATGCATTTACTCCCGGTTTGTCTGGAGCCCCTCTGCCAAATCATCAACAAGACGGGCCTGGGGCCACCTTCACCTCCTCTACATGGATGATCAAGCTGTCTGCTAAGAGCTAGTGAGACACGGAATCTACAGCACAATGAAAATCACCTCCAGAGGAGGTAGAGCATGACCGAGCGAAGACCCTCCCAGATACAGACTGACAGAATGATGGCAAACCAACCAGACATCGTGTGGTGGATAAAGAGCAAAGGAAGGCCGTGGTGGTTGACGTGACGATATCAGGAGAAAGGAACACGAGAAACTAGAGAAACACCAAGGGCTCAGAGAAGCCCAAACTGGAGGAGTGGCTACAGCAGATCCCTGGAGGAACATCAGACATCTCAGTCCAGAAGTGCAGTGCTAGTGTGGCCTTTTTCTTTCAGTCCCCTCTCCTCACTTTCTGAGCCGGCAGAAGTCGGACTTCAAAGGGCTGGCCTTGTCATTGTTCAGCAGAAGTGGAGCTGCTGTCTGGTGACAGGTACGATTTCACATTCTCCCTCGTTTTAGCTGGTTTTAGTGGATTTTATTGTGTTTTTTTGAGCTAAGAGCACCAGTGGCAGCAACCTCCTGGTTTTGTCTTGATTTAAGGTGAGAGAAGTGTTTTTAGTTTTAGCAATTTGGCTCCACATTGTTTTAACACTTCTCTTTCCGTTATTTTAAAGGATAGCCTGCCACTGTTTTGGCAGTTTGGTTTAGATTATTTAGTATTCTTTCATTGTTGGGATCTGTTATTGGTTTGTCCAAACATTTAGTTAAACCCTAAGGCTAAACCCTCCCAAGCGTGCTTGGGAGGGTTTAGCCCATTTGAAGTTATAGTGTTCTGATTGAGTGGTAACACTGTCAGTTGTGTTTTGGACAGGGCTACCCCCTCTCAGGATGTCCTTGTCGGTTGATTTTCATATTTCATATTTTTCTCTTGTCTTGCTGTACCTCTGTGTTTTCCTTCGCCCAGGGGCTGCAAGGTTTTATCCATTATAACAAAACCTTTTAATTACATATTTTAAGGTCACACTGTCATTTTTACAAACTTACCCGTGTCCTTAGTATTTTATTTAGCACTATTTTATCATGATTTCTGTATTTTTAGAATTTTAATAATGTACCTTTGGTCACTCCAGGAACAGCTCAGATGGATGAGACCTGAATATATCTATTATCACAAGCCCGTGTTATGTCTGTGTGTATGATTATTCTGTGTCTGGTGACCTGCACCTTTAAAAGCTCTCGCTGATTCTGGCTCCAGCCGGCCACCTGTGTGAGCCGCACTCATATTCCTCATTTACTTTAATCTGCAACATATCATGCAACACTCTCACACATTCTCAGGGTGCGATTTGTCCAAAAACCAGAAAGGGCATGCTTTTTTTAATCCTCCAAAGTGCTTGCATACCCACCATATAAACATAACTTCTGCAGCACTCGAGCCCCTTCTGTGCACATTATTTGTAGCCTACAGTACTATAGTCTAAAACCAAGTGTGACACATCGAAAATGTTGGGAATAATATTTTCTAATGTAAGTGAGACTTTGAGACCTGAAATGATCATTGCTTTCACTTATTTATCAATATAACATGGGTATATTTATAAAGTTGCCAAATGATTAACGCTATATCAAATGTCTATAATCCATGTGTGTGAACTGTCACTCTGTTAAGGCTTGTGTCGTCTGCACAGTCACAACATTGTCATTCTCTGACATTTCACAATAAGGCACATTATACAATACATAAACACAGAGACTTTTATACCATATAGCTCAGGTGAAGTGGAAGCTTGATGAACTTTGAAGAGGTTTTGTAACAGATTTGAATAAAGTAATTATTTGATGCTGCTACACAGCCGTCGTTAAAGCAAAGGAAAGGGTGAGCCACCAGCGCCTGCTCTTAAAGACACACAGCAGGATCTGTGCAGCCGCGGTTCATTCTCCCAATGAGTGTCTGACAGATGCAGCTTTAGACGGGAAGAGAGAACTACATGAATACAGTGTTATAGATCAGTCACTGTTTGCACCTGGCCACCGTGTTTTATCAACCTCCAGAATAAATCAGACGGAAAAACAGAAGCACACGCACACATGCGCACACACACACACACACACACACATGCGCGCACACACACACACACACACACACATGCACAGTCACACACACAGACGTCCACGGAACTGGTTAGTTTGTTCATCATCTTATATCGTTAAAATAACCGGAGCGTTGCAAGAAACACAATGTTCAAATAATTTCATGAAGTCAACAAAAAGCTTGAGGGTCCAAATCTTTTACTCAACAATTGTTACACTTGCAGTTATTTGTATTTCAAGTGTCACTGTATCAATTGTATTTCTAATTGGTTTCATTATAAAGCTTTGGAATCACTGCTTGACTGTGTGAGTGACGGTACGGTATAGCGACGGTTCCAGTGTGTCATTCCACCGCCGGGCCGCTCCTGAATCCTTGGAACAAGGCCCATTGGTTTTAAGCACTTTCTAAGTCTTGCAGGACCAACGCGGGTCCCAAACCAGACCTGGACTGGAGAGTCAGTGCACAGCTGGGATTCTGGTCTTTTCTAATCTGTACAGCAACCAGATACACGTGCTGCTGCCTCCCATCGACAGGGAAGATTATTGCACTACTGAGTTTGCAAAAGTGTTGCAAAAACAATGTATCACATTATTCTCGCGAGATTACTCTGTGGGTGCATGATTTTATAATATATACCGTATTATATATTTTAAGGTTCTTATTTCAGTCCATAATGTGGTTCTCTCTTTTGCAGTGATCAGAAATTGCCGATTTGAGTTGTTCTTGTTCTGCTTTGTGTTCTGTTGCTCGGGTGCACGCCCTCGCCGTTTCCTTCTCACATTCTGTCCTATGTTCCTTCTTTCGTGTGCTGAACACTCTCTCTGTTATTGCACGATTTGCAGGGTATTTCATTTATGACGTTACATTTTTGTTCAGGTTCTATTTTGCCTTTCGGGTGTCGTTGGGAGTAGTTGCCTAAGTTTTTGGAATAGTTTCACTGGTGTGTTAATGTTGTGTTTTTCATGGCTCTCTGCACTTTTTCTGTGACTCGTCTGATATATATGGTAAAGTGACCATGGCAGTGGTCTTTTTTCTGTATTTTTGTTTGTTTGTTTTTGTTTTTCCTTAGTTTCTGCTTGCTGTTTTCCTTTTTGTATTGCCCATTTTAGATATTTGCACTGTTTGGATGTGTCTGTCCTGTTACGATGCTGGTTCTGTCAAATAGTCTTCTTACAACGGGCAGTTTGTGGGTCGTGGGATGCTCCGATGTCCATAAGAGGTACTGATCAGTGTGAGTTGATTTTCTATATATTTATATTTTGATGCTGCCATTTTCCCTGTGCATTCTGTTCATGTCCAAAAAAAGTATTGTGTTGTTTTGCTCTTCTTCATGTGTGAATTGAATGTTCCCTTTGCTGTCTATTTTGTTCAAATGATCTGTTAGTTCTTGGGTGTGTCCCTTTTTTTTTTTTTAGAATGGGACACCTCGCCTAAAGTCGGACCCACGATGGCGCTGTTGTCCTACCTCTACCGGTTGTAAAACTGCACCAAAACCTGTATAGATCAGCTGACAAGACACATCACAGCAACATCGAGTGACACTGATGAAGACTGCGAGTGAGCCGTCCAAACTGTCAGGGAAAATAAACAAACACTGGTCTGAAATAAGATTATCAAAAGACCAAAAGAACCTCGCTGGACCAATATATATTATATTTGGTCATTTCTTTTTGTTTCTGTGTACCTCAGCTCATTAAAAGTCCGTAGTCTTTTATTCTAGCTAGGCTGTCAGAGAGGTTTCAGAGATGGAGGGCAGTAAGTATAGACACGATTATAGAAACTGTGTTATTGACAGGAACAGAGTAACTTGCACCAAACGGCTGCCACTTTCACGCTGTGCTCTGCCTGTGAGGACAAGGGGCGTCTGAGAGGGCACGAGGAGCGCTGAAGGAACAAGAACATTGACCGCTCAGTCTCAGTGTAACAAACCAACCAGAGCGCCAATGCATTTTCAGTCGGCGAGTAAGTGTTAGCCTCTAAACATTGCAAACTATGAAAAATCAGGGCTTTTTTGGCACCTGACAACCACTCACCCGCACTCACACCAGAGCCTCGTGAGAAAACATTACCGTGTGTAGAACTGTGATGTTTATGGACGTAGCAATTAGCGCCGAAAGTTGTTTAAATGTTAACCACCTTGTAATTAACATTTGTTAAATCTAACATTACTAGACCAAACATATAGTAGGTCACAACAGTTTGGCAATGGAATTTTAGTTTTATTTCATCAAACATCTCAAATCCAAGTTGAAGTGAACTGGAGCTAAAAGTTAGTACTCGTTACCAAATGTAATAAACATGTAAAGAATAAATGAGCCACAGGCAAAACAGGAGAACAAGAGGTAGTGGGAGGAACATGAGGTGCACTAGGACCCTGCTCTGGGGTTCTGTCTGACAACAGTACAATCTGGCCACAACATGAACCCAGCAGACCCAAACCCCCCGCACCAGACTCGCGCGGGACCTTTTATTTTCTGTCAGGCTCACCATCCTGGAAACACAATCCTGGTCTCTTCCAAAGCCATATTCTGTCTTTGCTCATTTTCTTGCTGCCAGTTTGTCAATATCTCCACTCTCTCGCAGAATTCTCCAAAAAGTTAAATCAACTTTCTGCTTCATTTCTCAGAGTTATAGAGAAATACTTTTAGCTACAAATTGCTGCAAGTCAGTCTGGTCAGCCTCCTGCTTTGCTTCTTATGCTTACAGTGACGCATTGGTGGAGGTGGAGGTCATTTGTCGTCTATGATTTAAAACAAACTCAGACTTCTGTCACAGATGATGACGACGATGATGATCACTCACTGATTCTGCAAAAGGTCTGTGCTGTTTCTCAGTTGGGTTGTACGACCATTTCAAAAAGCCTTTGCCAAAAATAATGGTTTGGAAAGAGGTTTTGATAGTTAGCCCTATGTGTGCCTCCTAATCCTTGGATCACTCTGAAGGGAAATGATTAATTGATGTTATTTACAACAACATTAACTGCAATGTATTATCATTATTATTATTGAGTATTTTGAAATTAATTTACTTGGATTGTGCCACGGCATAATGATTTAAAGCTGTTGTTTTATTAAATGAATGCACAGAATAGTTAACACAAGCCCATTGTTGAGTAACCTGGCCCTGCCATCTGAATTCCCGCGATATTTGTGAGTTCAGCTCTTGAGAATCCATCTGGGCGTGTGCCGCTGTCAGGGCTGCACCTGCCGCTGTGTGCCGCACCAATCAGAGCGCAGCATTGTGGTTTGGGCGGAAGTCAAATAGACGAACCTAAACAAACACGGTGGGCCTAAACAAACATGGCGGCCCCAGTGGACGTACCTCGGCCTATTTCAACACATTTACGGACTGTTTGGCTTTTGAAATCGTGCACATAGAAGTGCTTTGTGCATTTGAGGACGAGGAAGAAGTCTGTGCTTTTCTTTTCCACTAGATTTATTGATTTCTTGTTCCGTTTTTGCTAGCCTGACCAGCATTCCCACTATCCTTCAATATCTTTCCATTTTGAAAGAAAAGTGGGTTTGGGCCTGATCGCTAAACCCTGTACTTCCTCTATTCTGCAGCCAATCAGAGCCGCGAGAGAAGAACGTCACATCCGTGTGCCGCGATTACAAGCAATAACAAGCAAGATGGCGTCCACGACAGAGACAATGTTCGGGGCTACGCTCCTGTTTTAAAAGACCAGGACGTGTTGTTCAAACCAGGGCCAGAGGAAGCTTTACAGCTACAGCCATTTTGGACTCACCACAGCTCTCTGCTGCCTTTTGAAGTCAAACTATGTGGCGGAATCTCCAGACTAATGACAGTATTGAATAATACATGGAGATTAGAATGGAGGCCAGGCAACGTTTTTGCGACGATGTGACAAATGAGTTAAAGTGTACGTCATGACGTTTTATCGACCGCATTTGGCGAGTGCATATCCAGTTTGATAATGCGTAGATCTAAATTCAGAGTGATACACATATCAATCTGGCGCGAGCCGGTTAATTGTTGAGAGCCTGCATCACACTGAGCCGTCTGCACTCAGCCAGGTATTACACTGTAACATGACTCAGTGGTTCTTATATTCTTGTCATTTTAGTATATGGCGCTAGGATCCATCCCGACGCATATTGGAACTGACAGCTGTCTGTCTGGGCACTTATAGCTCACTGTGTCATTGAATTTTATAGGCCATATAAAGATAATGCATTTGCCCTTCTTACTGAATACACCTGGGAATACAAAATGAAAATGTCATTATGTGGACATTATGTGAACAGTGAGTGTTCTGAGTCATCCCTCTGCCAGCTGCCCACTCGGCACACGTTCAATTGTTCCAAATGAGCTTATTTTTACTTTTCTAACTACCATCATTTTTAGCAAATGATTTCCATAAATATTCTGTCCAAACCTTGCAGCTGTCGTATCAGTAAACAGTACACGGAGGAGACAATGGGGTGGAATACTGAGGACTGTAGAGCAAGAGGCTGAACATCACAAGCAGCCAAAATAAATTAGAAGGTGAAGAGTTCAGGAGTACAGCTGTTGGACATGAAGACATGGTGCAGGGCCCACAGAGGGTCCCGCACGGAGTGTCCTGCACAGAGTGTCCCGCACAGAGTGTCCCGCACGGAGTGTCCCGCACGGAGTGTCCCGCACGGAGTGTCCCGCACGGAGTGTCCCGCACGGAGTGTCCCGCACAGAGTGTCCCGCACGGAGTGTCCCGCACAGTGTCCCACACAGAGTGTCCCGCACAGAGTGTCCCGCACGGAGTGTCCCGCACGGAGTGTCCCGCACGGAGTGTCCCACACAGAGTGTCCCGCACAGAGTGTCCCGCACAGAGTGTCCCACACAGAGTGTCCCACACAGAGCTGGACTTGCTTTGAAAAAGGTGTAGCTGCTTTCTAATCACAATGATTTAAACTATATCTTTGCCTGAGAAGAAGGTGGTGCATCCTTTGCTCCTGCTCCTGCTCTGCTCCAACTCAGGTCCTGCTCCTGCTCTGCTCCAGCTCCTGCTCTGCTCCTGCTCCTGCTCCGCTCCTGCTCTGCTCCGCTCCTGCTCTGCTCCTGCTCTGCTCCAGCTCCTGCTCTGCTCCTGCTCTGCTCCTGCTCTGCTCCTGCTCTGCTCCTGCTCTGCTCCTGCTCTGCTCTGCTCTGCTCCTGCTCTGCTCCTGCTCTGCTCCTGCTCTGCTCCTGCTCTGCTCCTGCTCTGCTCCTGCTCTGCTCCTGCTCTGCTCCTGCTCTGCTCTGCTCCTGCTCTGCTCCTGCTCTGCTCCAGCTCCTGCTCTGCTCCTGCTCTGCTCCTGCTCTGCTCCTGCTCTGCTCCTGCTCTGCTCCTGCTCTGCTCTGCTCTGCTCCTGCTCTGCTCTGCTCTGCTCCTGCTCTGCTCCTGCTCTGCTCCTGCTCCTGCTCCTGCTCTGCTCCTGCTCCTGCTCCTGCTCCTGCTCCTGCTCTGCTCCTGCTCTGCTCCTGCTCTGCTCCAGCTCCTGCTCTGCTCCTGCTCCTGCTCTGCTCCAGCTCAGGTCCTGCTCCTGCTCTGCTCCTGCTCCTGCTCTGCTCTGCTCCTGCTCTGCTCCTGCTCTGCTCCTGCTCTGCTCCAGCTCTGCTCCTGCTCTGCTCCTGCTCTGCTCCTGCTCTGCTCCTGCTCTGCTCCTGCTCTGCTCCTGCTCTGCTCCTGCTCTGCTCCTGCTCTGCTCCTGCTCTGCTCCTGCTCTGCTCCTGCTCTGCTCCTGCTCCTCCCTTTTCACACGAGGTGAGAGACGAGGTGGACACATCCATCAGCCGCACGGAGCTGCCTTGACTTTGCACATGACCTTGTCACTCAAACCAGCGTCCATAAATGCACTATTACTGAGTCGGCCGCAGACACACTTTGCTTTTAGATTACAATGTCATACGGATAATTTGATTCTAAGTACAACAGTAGCTTGCAGTTACACGGGAATATGAAATATTGCTTATTAAAAAGTGCAAATGAAATCTCAGTTGGAGATTGCATTAGCATTAATGGCAAGCAAGAGGTGATTGTGTCAGAAAGAGCAGAAGGTACAATGACTGGAGGCCTCAAAAACGTGAGTTTGGAAATTAGGCTTTGTTAGGAGTGTGAGGCTGATGATGATGACGATACAAAGGCGGGGCTTGACCTCCTCGTGCACATAGTCGCAATGGGTCCACCAGCCACCAGGGGGAACCACAAGCGTGAAGTTTTATTTAAGGCCAGACACTGCAGGGAAATGGGAAATACAATCATGGCCAAAAGTGTTTTTCCAGAAAATGAAGTATTTCTCCCTGAAAAGTATTGCAGTTACAGGTATTGCTAAGCACACGTTTATAGTCTT